>QEPC01014273.1:902615-942432 GCA_003113815.1 Sphenodon punctatus
CTTCAGAAGGGACTTCTGAAGCAGGGATTGGGGTCCCTCCAACATACATGCAGCAAGTCCCTTCTTTCTGAAGCAGCGTTCTTAACCTCTGCTGTGTGTGTGTGTCTTTGCTAAAACTGCTTGTAAGTGAGGTTTAAGGTTGTCTGCCTGCTTTTCAACCTGCCTAACCTAACTGAAATTGCTTGATTAAGTAATGTAATGTCCATCCAACATTAACCCTTGGAGCTCCTTGCTGCTGGGTTATGCCGCCTACCGTTTCCCTGGCTCCGCCCACTGTTGCCCTGGCTCCGCCCACCATTGCCTGGCTCCGCCTACCGGCCGGCCTTACTACCCCTCCAACCTCAGCACCCACCAGCCGCCCCTGGTAACTGTGTTGAGTAATGAGTAACTATAATATGAAAAACATTAAGGACTTCATCCAAAGCCTATGTGTGTATGCCAGGTGTGTGTGTGTATGTGTGTGTACGTGTGTGGTGGAATCAATAGAAAGCCCTCCATTATCTTCAGTGCACTTTTGAAGAGGCCTTGTATGAACATCTCATACATTTCTACAAATATGGTGCCACAGATACTAGTCAGAAAAGATTAATCATCATTTGATACATCCAGACCAGTTGTGGTTTCTTAATAACAAACATAGGCCCTTTTTACACTGACGGGGGGGGGGGAGAATGGGTGTTTTGCCACGGTGGGTGGAGGGGTGTGTGTGTCCCTTTACACAGACACCCACCCACCTCCACCCATGGAGCCTCCTCTAGTTTTCCGGAGGGCTCCATGGATGGAGGTGGGTGATGGATGGAGGTGAATGTTGCGCGGGAGCACACGGACGAACACTGAGCAGACACCCATCCCCCCACCACTGTCAGCCATTTACACGGACCCCCCGCACACCCACCGGAACCCCAAGATGGGTGGGGGGCATCCATGTGAAAACGGCCACAATGCATTTGGCTATTGACGGGCATTCAGGGTGTGTTGTTGCTCATCAGCTGAGGAAGACACATCACAGAGAGGGAGAAGCAAGAAGCAGCAGCGGACGACAGCAGGGCAGAGGAGCAAGAGCTCTATAATGTTTTCCTTTGAGCTGTTTCACCATTACCGAAATCGTTTCTGGTTCATTGTTGCTGAAACTTTTTGTCTATTGTACCTGTTGAAGCTCTTTAATAGCGAACTCGATTTAAGCAGTGTAGATTTCATCTCAGGGTGAAAACAGACATGACGCTAACCACCCTTTAACCACCCTTGGTGGTTATTTATGCATGTTGCAGGACTGTATTGGTGCCCTATGCAGCCCTGCAACATGCATAAATGACCACCAAGGGTGGTTAAAGGGTGGTTAGCATCATGTCTGTTTTCACCCTCAGTGTCTGGTTCTTCATTAAAGATCCAAACGTGATGAGAGATGCACCATTCCTGGGCCTTACCATCCCCGCAACGGGAAAGGTATAAGGCAACAGCCAGATATTCCCCCCACCCTGTGGTGGGGCAAACAACTGACTGTTACATGATACATCCTTGGAAAAATTCCGCAGACATGTCGTGGAGCACCGACCTTACCCCACATGGGGGTGCGGCAACCTGTGTGGCCAGACCCCTTCTGCCTGCCACATGGTGAGCTCCACAGCAGGGCTGTGAGAGCCCACCGTGCATGGCTACGTCATGGCTGGGGGCAGGATTTTGAGTTGGCCAGAAGAGGGAGGTGGGGAAGGGCCAGGTGATTGTTTGGGCAGTGCAGTGGCCCACCCCAGTAATGGCTCTGATGGGCCAGCTTGCCCCATTTCCCCATGCCCATGTGCCTGGTTCCTCGCACTTGCTCCGCAGCGTGGTGGCTGTGATTGCCCACCACAGGGCTGTGAGGGGATCAGGCCCTTGCCGCTCATGTGGCCTCAGTCCTCATGAACAGCTCTGGGTGGCACTGGAATGAAATTTTTTAGTTTCTATGTTAAGGTGGATTGGTTTGGTTCATTTTCATTACGCTGTCTTTATTTTTATTTTTATTTTATTTTTTAAATCAGTATAAATACTATTGTAAATATATTCCTGATAAACTATAGTGCCAGGCAGTGAAGGGTTTTGTTTTTCTATCTTCATTCCTGTTTAATTTGGCTCCAGTTCTCAAAACACCCTAATGGAACAATCCCTAGAGGATCAAACTGCCTGGCTAAAACAATTGCCAGTAGACCTAAGCCACAAATTTAAGAACTATGTTTTATAATCCTAATCTGAAAGTGATATCTTTTACCATTGTTGTGTGATTTCTTTTCTTTTCTTTTCTTTTCTTTTTTTTCAAAAGAGAATCTTTGGGTTGAATTTTATTTGGCAGCATCTCTCCAAAAACCATATCCTGGAGTCTTTTTCTGGCAATTCCTCATAATATGTGAAAAGTGAACATTTGAAGCGAGGTTCAAATATGTTTTTGTTACTCAGATGTTTATATAATCAATTAATGCCTTTTAACCATTTTGGATAAATAAAGTTCTCCCATAGACTGTTCATCTGTCAGGATTACAAATTCAACTGGAGATCTGCAAGTCAAAATAGGCCCTTTCCTTCATGTACATCAACATTAACAATGAGATGTACAGGCAACAGGGATTTATTAGATGACATGCCTTTGATTACACACTAGCTGTTGAGTTGGTATCTTGCAGACTGTGATGTACGATGCAGTTGTAATCACTGATAAGTAACCTCAGCCTTATCCAGTTGGAGCTTAGGGATATGCGATCCTTTCTAAACTGGGCTATTTTCAGTTTCAGTGACATCTGGGGGCAGGGTGGAACCTTCCATTGCCTTCAAATATGGAATTCTAGTATATTTATGCAAACCTATAGTTGTCACTGTCTTTGCATAGGGTAATTGATTAGACTTCAGTAAGTCATTCTGTTAGTGATATGCAGGAAAGAAAAGAATCCACGGCACTCCTATTAGTTTCCTACAGTGGGGCAATCACCATAGTGTCCGAGTACCTCCTTCATAATTGTGTTGGCTCTACAAGATGGAAAAGGTGTAAAAACAGATTTATTAAAGAAGATACCTTTGTTTACACAGATACTCTACAGAGTAGGACCCCTGTTAAATCAAAGCCTTTGTCTCAAACATCAATCTACACTCCTTTGTAAACAACATCACTGGTAGCAGGTATTGTCCATCACCTAAAACATCTCTAAAATGTGCTTAAGGGAAAGTATGAGTTTTCAAAAACTACACTAGAGAAAAGAAAGAGCCTCAAAGTGAATTCCGGTTAAACTAACAGGCACACTAAGAGTTCTATAAATATGAGTATGAGCTTGCTTGTCTCCATAAGGCTTAGCGTGCTATTCATATTTTGTATAAAAGCCCAAGATAACAATTAACAAGCCAATGCTCAGAAAAAGTGAGAGAAACAATTTAGTTTCTACTGTTGAAATATAGAGAGTGGAATACAAAATGGAGAGTTTTGCAGTGAAGAGAAGGTGATCAGTGCATGCCATATGAGATCAAAGTATCTTTCCTATCTTTTTCCAGAGGAGGAGTACTTTTTCTAAATCCTTTTACGTCCTACAACTTAGTGGAGGACATTTGGCATTTCAGTCCAATGTGACAGATGTTTTAGACGTTGAAAGGGTAACAGTTTTTAAATTCAGGGTTCTCTAACATATGCCGAAGGTGGGGTAATACTAAAGTGCTGTTCTGACCCAAGAAGTGACTTTGTAAAATAAGATTCCATATTTACATACAGTGACTGTCAATATGGACAACTAACTCTCTTAGTCTCCTTTAAAAAACCCATTATAGCGCACCTCTGCATGCCTCTGTCAGCTACATTATCTTATTATTATGTATGTGCCCTTCCAGCAGGCATTGGACTAATGCATGCCTGAGTAAAAGTTTCATCCTGAAGTAACAGTCGGGAGATGCTTTAACACTGCTTAGCTGATCAGATAAGGAATGTGTCTCAATGGAATGTTTAATCTGTAGGTACTGAAATTTGAAGTTTGTAGATAGTTAAAAGTGCACAGACAAGTTTCAAAAGCTGTAAATTCCTACCTTCAAATAAATTAGGCAGCATACAGTATTGCAGTGGATCTTGATTAGAGCTATGCCAAGTTACACTTATACTTATGTTTGCTAGGTTTATGTGTTTCTGTCTGTTCCTGCGGCCCCTTGATCGGATGCTGGACCTCGACCTCCTTGGGGGGAGGGATGCCTACCAGGAGGAGGAACCAACTCCTGCCTCTTAGGAGGAGGTACCAACTGCAGCTGAGCTTCATGCCCTGTACAAGGTCTGGACCACGTCCAAAGGTGCAGGTTGCCCTGGCATGCAGGGATGCTTTCAACCCCCACTATATGGTGGTGCAGCATATACTAATGAGGGGCTACTGGAGGGGCATGTATCAATGGGGGTTTTATGTGGAGGGAGCAGGGTTCCTTACCCCATGACCCCGTTAGATCTTTCTGCTATGGGCTACGAGTGTGACTGATCTGTGGAGAAAGGGGGGTTCCCCCCAAAAGGTGTTGGGACCCCATTGGAACTTTGCATTATTGGCTGCCAATGTGCTTGATCTGTGGGGGGAGGGGGGTTCCCCACACACCCCAAAGGCACTGGGACCCCATTCAAACTTTGCGCTATGGACCACCAGTGGTCACTGATCTGTTATTCATGGTGTTAATGGTGACCGGAAGGGACTGGACTGGTAGCATGCCAGGGGACTAGTTGTATGGGTCACATGCCGCTGCTTTCGTCTCTCCCTTCTGCTTTTTCCCCCCTTTATTCTTCTGCTCACCATAGGGTGTGCGCGTTGCTCTCTAAAGCCTGCCGTCCATGGGTGGCAAATGTTTCCTGTTGTGACTGGCTAGCACCTCTGTGTGCTGGCATGGATGCCAGGGGCTGCTTCCCTGCCCTTCACCCCCACCCTCTCGAAGTACTGTGCAGCTTCTTTTGCCTGCAGTTCGCCATGGCTGTATGTCATGGCAAGGTGTGGAGTACTGGGAGTGGGACAGGAGACAGGCCCTGTCTCTTATACACATCTAGATGTGTATAAGAGACAGAAATAGGCCTACACTTAAGCAAAGATATTGAAATCCAGAGAGGGGTTAGACAGGGGTGTGTGCTGGCTCCGCTATTATTTAATATCTATCTGACAGATTTAGTACAATGGCTGAAGGCGGATAACACCCATCCCCCTATGATAGGTGGTTATCAGCTAGGTTTGTTACAATTCGCTGATGATTTATTGCTTCTATCCCAAACAGCAGTAGGGTTACAACGGTTATTGCAGAAGTTAGATGAATACTGTACTTTGAATGGATTGTTGCTGAACCCACAGAAGTCTAAAATTTTGATTGTGAACGGTCGTAAACCCGTGTTACAGTGGGAACTTGCGAAACAACCGCTGCAAGTGGTAACTTCATTTTCATATTTGGGGGTAACTTTTTCTAGCAACGGCTCATGGGCAAAGCATATTCAGGGTAGGGCTGTGAAAACAGCCCGTTTGGTCGGGGCTCTGACTAGGGCGGTTCGTATTTCACAGGGAGTTAAGCTCTCCATTTTTCTGCAAACATATAAAGCCAAAGTCCCGCCCTCGGCTGTCTTTGATTTAGACATTGTTCCCAACCCCATAATAACACCATTGGAGAGAACCCAGGATTCTTTTTTGCGTAGGATCCTCCAAGTGGGGAGGGAGGTTCCGGGATCGGTTTTGAGAGCGAAGACTGGCGTTTTTTCCATCCAGTTATGCGGCAAATTGGCTTTTGTATGCTATTGGATTAGATTGCTTTCATTGCAGGATGGATCCCTTCCCCGTTTATGCCTTCAGGAGGAATTAGCATATTCAGGCCTCCGAGATTATTTATGGCTCAGGTACCTGGACCATCTTATTCAGAACCTGGGGGTTTCTTTTGCTTACTTTTCAGGGAGGTCCTTAGCAGGAATCAAAAGTGAAATTCAGTCACAGAAGATGTCGCTCGCCAGGAGGACATGGCAGCCATTGGAGGGTGGAAGGTTGCACCTTGGTTTAAGTTAGTGAAACTTAAATGGGGGCTAGAGGCCTATTCTGATTTACTACCTAACCAGATTCTGAGAAGGAATTATACACTTGCACGGTTCCATTTGGCCCGGACTGCGGTGGTCGAAGGGCGTTATAAGAAGGTCCCCTACGATAATAGATTGTGCTCCTGCCCCCAGGGAGGAGTTGAGACGATAGAGCATTTTTTGCTCTTCTGTCCCTACTATAAAGAAATGAGGGATGTATGGTTTCCCCCGCTTTTTAATAACTTGGGGCAAGTAGAGCCGGGCCAAGGCTATAGGGGACTCCTTTGCTTTGGCAACTTTTGTAAGGCTGGCCTCACAGAAAAGGATTGGAATATTAGATGTTTGAGCTGATTATGGTTTTCCCTACTAGTCTGGAGTAAGAGGTAGGGTATGGGAGTGTTAATTTAGTGTTGTATATGAAGGGATTATTATGATCTGCCAATTATATTCCTGGGTAAAAGAGGTTTTGGGTACTGAAAGAGTTATTGATGTTAACCATATATATGTATTTTATGTAGTTTTTGTTGCATTGTGATATTTTATGTTCTGTATTATTTTTGATATGGGCAAATGGCGAAAGCCATGCCAATAAGTAAATAAATAAATAAATGTACCTGTCACTATACCTGAGGACTGGAGAGTGGTGAATGTAATGATATTGGAAAAGGGTTCCAGAGGCAATCCTGGAAACTACAGACCAGTGAGCCTGATGTCTGTGCCAGGCAAAATGGTGGAAATGATTATTAAGAGCAGAATTACTGGGCATATTGATAAACATGGCTTGATGGGGAAGAGTCAACATAGATTTAGCAAAGAAAAGTCATGCCTCACTAAACTATTGGAATATTTTGAGGGTGTAAATAAGCATGTGGATAGGGGTGAGCTGGTCGATGTAGTGTATCTGGATTTTCAGAAAGTCTTTTATAAGGTCCCTCATGAAAGACTCTTGAGGATATCAAAAAGTCATGGGATAGGAGGCTGTGTCCTGTTGTGGACTAGTAACTGGTTAAAGGATCAGAAACAAAGAGTAGGATTAACTGGTCAGTTTTCACAATGGAAAGAGGTAAATTGTGGAGTGCCTCAGGGATCTGTACAGGGACCAGTGTTGTTTAATGTGTTCGTTAATGATATGGAAAAGGGAATAAAGAGTGAGGTGATCAGATTTGCAGATGAAACAAAGTTATTGAAGGTGCTTAAAACATGAGTGGACTGCGAAGAATTGTGGAGAATCTTCTCAGACTGGGTGACTGCACATCCAAATGGCAAATGAAATTTAATGTGGACAAGTGCAAAGTGATGCACATAGGGGAAAATAATTCAAACTATTGGTACACAATGCTGGGTTCTAAATTAGGCGTTACCACTCAGGAAAAGGACCTTAGAATCATTGTGGACAATGTATTGATTTCAGACGTTATGGGCGCCCGATTCACCACAGTGGATTCCTAGCAGTGGCGAACTGGCTAACCATCCCCCGTGGGCAAGAGAGGCCCCAAACNCTGTGTGCTGGCATGGATGCCAGGGGCTGCTTCCCTGCCCTTCACCCCCACCCTCTCGAAGTACTGTGCAGCTTCTTTTGCCTGCAGTTCGCCATAGCTGTACATTGGGAGGGGGGAGGGGAGGGGAGGAGCAGGAGTGGGGCTGGGGCCAGACAGCTGCCTGTGTGTTCAGTTCCTTTGCCCTACCTGTGGGGTAGGGACAGTAGGACAGCTCTTCACATGCCTGGGTTAGCCTGCATGTTTGTTCTGCACACCGACCCAGGGAATGTTGACTGTCATGGCCCTTTCTTGGGGTGGGGTGGGGTGGGGTGGGGCAGGAAGCCACCATCCTGTTTGTTTTCACCCATAGGTTTCTACTGTGTTTCCCTGATTCCCAGCTAGGAAAGAAGCACGAGTCATTTGATCTTCGACCAAGGGTAACTGAAGTGCATAGTCTTCTGCCCCAGAAGTGGTTCCAGTTGCAGGACACTGTATTTAGGAGTGCACCCCAGTAGTTTGTAGAGCTGAAATCAGTGACCAAAAGACCACTCTGGGCCCAGAGTAAAGGAGCACAAATGATCCTATAGAGGGGAAGATTGTAACAGCAACAGTCCTTCCCATATCCAGTCAGAATCAGCGTATACGTAGCATAATCTGAGACCTCTCTCCAGCATAATCATACCGTCAGTCTTGCTGGGTCCATTCCAAGAGTGATTCCAGGTTGTAGTCAGTAGGGTAGGGGAATGCTCCATACTGACAGAGGGTATCCCCAAAAAATGTGACAGTGGACTGCTTTGGCCCGTTGTGGCACACTTAGGCACAGACCCTGACTGCACATGTGTGCAGGCGCCCCAGAGGTATCTGGGGTCATGGTGGTGGTTAGTCTAGGCTATGACCTTAGAAAACCTCTGAGGTCACAACCCGGCCTAGGGTCTGCCCAATTGGACCAAAGTGGGTCACCCCGGACCTGCACATATGTTCCTGAGCCAGTCTGCCAACCTGGGCCAGGTCCACCATGACAGGCAGCCATGGCTAGCCAGCACTGGTTGCAATGGCTGCCCGTTATGACAGGGCACTGGGTGCAGCACGGGGGCAGGGCTAATTCCCTGTTCTCCCTGCTGCCAGGCTGTGCAGTCATCGACCTGGCAGGGCACATGCTTGTTTTACGCTCTGGCGCATACTGTGTCCTCCTGGGCTGCTTGTCATGGGTCAGCCCGAGGTGCAGCAGCCTGGCATCACTTCTGGTTTTACCCAGAGAAGGAAGAAAGGGTTGTAGCAGAGCTATCAAAAGCTTTAACACTCATAGCTGTCAGAAGCCAAGCTCCGTCTCTGAATCAGGAAGAGGGCAAAACATACCAGGTGTTCAGCTCCCTAAGCAGTATTTTCCCTCAGAGATGACCTGCCCAAATATGTCTGAAGCAGATCCAACAAAGTATTTAACATGATACCTTTTACTGGACCAACATCTGTATCATCTCCACTATTTTGTCTGGAGTAGCTACTTCATTGTTTCTGTAACAGTCTTGGAAGTTACACCAGCAAGGAATTTGTCCCTGTAAGTGTTACTGTCACAGAATGAATAATGAGAATTCTAGCTGGACTTTGACCTTTCTAAAGAAATAAAGCTGTCTGGATATGCTGCCTTCTTTTTACTGTGTGCTTATACTGCAGATTAACTGTTTAAATTTCAATTAGGAATTGAATGATTCTCAACACTGCTGTTTTGGATGGAAATTACTACTGTAAAACATAGGGTAATTTTAGACGTTATGCGTTCCCGAGTCACCACAGTGGATTCCCAACAGTGGCAAGCCGGCTAACCCCTCTCCCCCATGGTCCAGGACAGCCCCAAACAGACGTGATGGGAGCGGGACCATGGCAGGGAAATGGCCGGCCGGACCACGGCCCGGGGCAGCACAACAGTTGTTACGCCGATTCCGGGCCGTGGTCAGAACACCCAGAAGACACTGGGGAGGGGCAGGAGGCAGACATGGCTGACTGAGGGCAAAGGAAGCCAAAAGTGCCTAAAGGAAAGGCCCACACAAGGGAAATGGGAAGGGAGGAGGGAGATGAGTGGCCAAGGCAGCGCACAGAACAGGCACAGGGAAACAGAGAACACAGCGGAACACACAACACAAACACATGCCCGGGCGCAAACACACCCAAACAGGGAAGGAAGGAATGAAGGAAGGAAGGGGAGGAGCACACCGGGATGGCTAATACAACACAACAGACAAAGGGGGGGGGAGCCCCGGGCCAAGGAAGCGGAGGGGACCGGACCGGGGACAGAGCAGGACATGGGGAACGGCACCCAGAACCCCACCAACAGCACAGTCAGCAAGGGCCACCCAATATCAACACAGGCAGCCCAAGGCACGGGGGTCTCCCCAGAGGGACAGAGGAATGTCACAGGGGGAGGGCAAACAAGTAGGGAATGGCACTGGAGCGGTCCAGGGCAGGTCCAGGAGGCAGGCAGGGATCCCCCACGCCCGTGTAAATGCACAGATGGGGATGGAGGTGAGCCGGAACCTATGCACTGCACAGGCAAAACCTCCCCACCGGAGGTCACTGGGAGGCGCCGTCTGGGGGCCCCAGATCCGTACAGTCATAGAGGCACCGGGCGGGGGGGGGGTTCCAGGCCATGGGCACAGGTGAGCGGGTGGCCAGACAAGGGATGACAACACCACCTGGAGATCCGGTAGCTGGCTCGGAGAGCTGGACACAGCCACAGAAGGGGCTGGCCATGGAGGGTAACACCACAGGCAGCAAAGGCCAGGGGGTGCCCAAGGAAGGGGCCCAGAGACATAGGCAAGGGCAATGGAACCAGCTGGAACAGCAGCAAGCCTGGTACAGCATGAAGCGAGCGGAAAGCGACCGAAAGCGGGAGGGGGGAGCACACAGTGTGGCTGGCATCCAGGGCTCCAAAAACACTGGGGGCCTCACAGCCAGCTGTAGGGGGTCACAAAGGGGCCCAGGGAGGGGTGGCCCATCAGATGCATGTAGTGGGGCCACTGAAGCATGCCCCGATGGTAGCCCAGCACAGACATGTGGTGGGCAATGAGGTAGTAGGCCTCGAATGAATCCTGCACAGCGAGCTCCACCTGAACATCAGCACAGGATCACACACCAGCCAGCGCCACCAGCTCCGCTCCAGTGGGCTCCGACAAGCCATAGTCAGCAGCAGGGGACCATGGAAGGTGCCCAAGCTCCAACAGGTGGTGATACACCACCCCACGTGAGCGCTGGTACCCACGGGTCCCATGGATGCAGCCAAAGAAGGAAACAGCCAAGACAAAGCCCCCCTCCTCCAGACAGGTCGTGAAGGCAGCCAGGCTGCACACAGAGAGGGCAGACACAGTCCCCGCCGCAGACCACCCCACATGCAATCATCGCATCTCTGGAATACACCCATCGGGAAAGGGACGGATGCCCAGCGACTCTGCATGCAGCCGGCACTCGCAAGCACTGGCCTCATAGCCAAAGTAGTGAAGGGCAGAGCTTATATTCACATAGGCACCTGAGAGGGTATCTGGGCAGCACAGGAGCAGTTGCATGGCCTGGGAATGCCACAGGTCACACAGGGCCATGGTCTCATGAAAAGTCCAGCTATGAAGGGTGCCAGGTGTTGCAGGGCGCGGGAGCCCTGGGGAAGCACTGCCGGTCATGGTCCAGCAAGCAGTGGGTACCAACAGCGAGGAAAGAGGGGCCCCACAGGCCCAGGTGGTATGGGGAGGGAAGCAGGGGAGCTCCAAGAACTTGTGATAAGCCCACAGGCTGCATCATGGGACAGCTAATGAGTGAGGCATGAGGTGCAGACCCTACACAGCTACAGGAACTGAGCACACACTGATAGCAGGGAGGTGATGACAACAGGCAGCTAACACTGATAGCAGGAAGGTGATGACAACAGGCAAGCAACTGCGGACCGCACACCCAGGTGCAGGCGGGCCCAGGACACGAGCCACCCAACAGCTGCGCACCAGCCGCCTAGCCACCACCAGGGCAGCCGGGTGCAGGAGCGAGCACAAGTACTCAGGGACACCCTGCACAGGGGCAAGGAGCCAGGGCGGGACCAGCCCTCGGGCAATAGAGGGGTACGCCAGACTGCACCAGGGACATGGTCCACCATGGATGCAGGATGGAGGGCTGCCTGTGGGATGCACCTGGCCATCTGCGTGGAGTGGTTCCAGGTGCACACAGACCTCATGCGCATCTCCACAGATGCGAGCCACCTGGCTGCCCGCATATGGGTGTGCATGGCCAGGAGCGCTGCGACTGCCCGGCGTGCCCATAATGGGCACAGGCGCTCCCTGGCCAGGCTCAGGGCCCTGTGGGTTTCTGGGACATACCAACAGGCCCTTCGCCACACCCGAGAGTGACCAGTAGCGCTCCGCAAGGCTGCTGACCAACAACATTTGAGGAGGGAGGCCTTGGGACATGCAGCAATGCTCTCTATGCCCATTGAACGGCAGATCTGGGCCACTGATCAGGCACAGGGGTGGTGGGCCGGGGCCCTGGCCCATTGGGACGAAAGCACCTGGAGGGTGCACTTCAGGATGGACAGGCGTTGCCTCCTGCGACTTGCAGAGCTGTTGACGCCCTGGCTGGAGCAGCAACACCCCCCACATACGGGCACCCATTCCCATTGTACAGCGCATGGCCATAGCAGTCTGGACCTTGGCAACACCCAGTTCCTGCCAGTCAGTGTCACAGCACTTCGGTGTTGGGGTGAGCACCGTCACCGGTATCCTGAGGGACTTCTGTGAGGCTGTGGAGGGTGTGCTCCTGGACTGCGCGATCCAGCTTGTGGACCAGGATGCCGTGATGGCCGGCTTCATGGCTGGTGGCTTCCCCAACTGCCTGGGAGCCATGGACAGCACCCACATAGAGATCCTTCGCCCCTCCAATGGGGAGGCCATGGAATACATCAACTGGCACGGGTACCATTCCCTGCAGCTCCAGGCGGTAGTGGACCACTGGGGCCGGTTCATTGATATCTACACTGGCCACTCTGGCTGCAGCCACAATGCCAGGATCCTGACCACCTTGCCCCTCTATGCCCGGATGTACCGGGGGGACTTTGCGGACATGGGGATGTCCAGGATCGAGGGGGTGCTGATGTGCCCCCTGCATCCTGGGGGACCCGGTCTAGCCTCTCCTCTGATAGCTCATGAAGGCATACCCGGTCATCAGGAACCCCGTGGAGACTCTCCACAATGCCCGCAGCTGTGCCTCCAGGACCGTGGTCGAGAGATCCTTCGGTGCCTTCAAGCAGCGTTGGAGGTGCCTAGCAGCCCAACTGGACTACATGGTAGAGACCTTGACCCTCATGATTGGTGCTTGCTGTGTGCTGCACAACATGTGCGAGACCGATGAGACCGCCCTCGAGTTCCCCATGCCCTGGCGCCCACCCAGATCCGTGCCGCTCTACATGAACGCCGATAACCCGAGGGAGTACCGCTACGCCAAGCGGATCTGAGCTGCCCTGGCGAGGAGGGTTGCCAAGGATGCCTCTGCCTGAGGGCTCCGCCCCCTCATCAGTGGCCACCACCTGTACCCGGCCCATGCCCGCGGGTATCCCACTGGCCCCAACCACTGTACAGAGACGCTCAATAAAGGTAGAGATTGTTTCCACCTGTGCATTTATTGTGCTGAGTGTGGCCACGTGCCCCCCTCCTTACTCCCCTGCACCTTGCCCCCACTTACCTTCCCCTCTCCCTTCCCCCCAACCCTGGAGCTTCCTGGGCCATCCCCTCAGCCACCCTGTGGGCAGCATGGAGCTCTGGAAGCTCCCCTCAACCCCACTGTCCATGTCCCCGACTGTGTCCTGGGAGGCCTCCATGTCCAGGACGGCCAGTGGGGCTGGGGTGGGGGGGTGGCCCTGCTGCCGGAGGGCCCCCCCTGGGCGGCGGCTGTCTCTGGAGGCCTGGTGGGACTGTGAGGTGGATGCATGGGCCCTGTGGGCATGCCAGCAGCTGGAGTAGTGGAGGGGGAGATGGGGGCACTGCAGGGCCGAGCACTGGCACGGGGGCCATCAGGATGCCTGGCGGAGTGTCTGCCATCACGTATGCATTCATGGTGCAGCAGTGATGTGCTTATGTCATGGGGTCTCGGATTCTCCCGAGTCGGACTGTGGGTGTGGGCTCCCTGTGCTGGTGCGTGAGGGGGGGGTCTTCTGCTCCCCAAGGTCCCGGGGTCCATCTTGCACCAGTGCTCTGCCACCATCCAGTCTATGGCCTGCTCTAGGTGCCCAATCGCCTCCACCTGCCTGTTGTGCTCCTGGCACTCCTGCCTTCATTTCAGTCACACCTCTGCCTGCAGCCTCCAGTCCCTGGCCTCCACCTGCTGCAGGGCCCTCTCCGTGGCCACCTCCATGTGGTCTATGGCCACTATCATCCGCTCCCCCTGCTCGGTGGTGGTCCGGACGATCTCCTCCACCTGCTCCTCCCTCCGGTGCCATACCCATGCCCTGTGCTCCCGCATCCACTGTGCCAGGGGCAGGCGTTTAGCTGGTGGGGCTGCTGCTGGTTTTCCTGTTGGGGTGCACAATGGGGTCCATTAGTCTAGCCCTGGTGCCTGCCTCCCATCCCGTTGTAGTACTGCAGGTGGTGGGCTGGACCCCCAGCAAGTGGGATGCTGGTGCCCTCCCCCCGGTAGCCCCCTGTGCCCTGGCTGTCCCTTCCTCATACCCCCCACCCCGGTGTGCCCCATGTGCACCCCTGTGGGGGCTCCCCTGCATGAAGCCTCACCTTGGTCCTCTGGCTGCTCCTGTGGCTGCTCCCCGCCATCCCCCTTGCCTGACAGTCCCATGTGCTGGGGTGTGCTGTGACCTGTTGGGAAATGGTTTGGGGTGGGTTGCAGTACCCCTGCATGGGCCTGGTTCCCAACCCATTGCCCCCCCCCATCCCTGCATGCTGGCAGTGGTGCCCGGCCTGCTGCGCCTGTCCCCCCTGTTCTCTGCCTGGGTGGGCCCCAGTGCCCCCAAACCCCTGTCCACAGTCCAGGGTTCCTGGGGGCCATGGGGCCGGGGCCGCACCCTGTGGGGGCCCCCCCAGCAATGGGCCCATCATCTATGGTTCGTTCCCCCTCCCACCCACTTGCCTACCCTCAATGTCATTCTCGGAGCCCTCCGAGGCCGGCCCCTCCATGTGGCTGTGGTCCCCCTGCGTCCACTGGCTGAGGGTGACCAGTGTGCTGGCCTCGGATTCTCCCGAGTCAGACTGTGGGTGTGGGCTCCCTGTGCTGGTGCGTGAGGAGGGGGCCTGCTGCTCCCCGAGGTCCCGGGGCATTCCTCTTGGGGGACTGGGCCCCCAGAGCTAGTGCCTTCTTGGGGGCTGCCAGGGGCAGGGGTACCTTGGACCATTTCCTGCTCTGGTCCACAGCGCTCCCCATGAGCTGTGGGGCAACTATGGAGCCCTTCATGTGCAGGATGCGGACCAAGGCATCGTAGTAGGGGGAGATCCGTGCTCTGTGTCCGGCTCGCCGGTTATTGTCCTTTATTGCTTTGTACCCCCTCTTGAGCTCCTTCACCTTGGAGCGGCATTCGGCCACTGTCCTGTGGTGACCCCCCACCTCCATGTTCCACACTATCGCATTGTAGACATGCTCATTCTGCATGTTTACTGCTAGTTCTACCTGGTGCTCCAGGGACCCCCAGATCCTTATAAAGTCCTGGGTCTCTTTGTGCCCCTATTGCCCCCCTCAATGGTACAGCTGTCTCCTGTGTGTGCCCTCCTGCTCCTCCTCCCCCTCCTCTTGTCCTCTACCTGTCTCCTCCGGGAGCTCCAGTTCCAGGGCCTTTTTCCAGGTCTGTGGGTCATAACGGGGGGTGTTAGTTGCCTGGGTCCCTTGACCCCGTGACCCGCCTCCCTTCCCCCCTCCCACCGGGTGCCCCCCTCGTGCTCCTGTGCCGCTGTGCAGGCCCCCCTCTCACTCTCCTTACCTATTTCTGGGGTGCCTCTGTCCCCTGTCCGGTTGTCCCCTCTGGGGCGGCCTGCCCCAGCTGCTGCTCCTCCGCCACCACCTCCATCTCCAGCACCACCACCTCCTCCTCCTCCTCCTCCTCCTCACTTCCTCGCTTGCCCCCTGCTCTCCTCTCCCTTCTGCCTTGCTTCATCCCGCCACGTTCCCCTGCTGCTGTGTGCCCTTTAAATCTCCCTCCCCAGTCTGTGTGTTGCTCGTTGCCTGGCAACAATGCATGCTTTCAGCCCAGCTGGGGATCAGTTTTTTTGCTTCCGGCTGGTGGTTGCCGTTCAATCGTTACTTTTTGCGGTTTCCCAGTGGGAATTGCTTTGACCACCCTTCTGGAGATGGTCCAGTCCCGACTTCCGGAAGGGTGGTTGGCTTTGTCCCCTACTGGTGATTGTCTGTGGTGAACATCTGGCGAACGCTGATCAGACATTCGGGGCTCTTTGGCCCCGCCGCGTGATTGAATGTTGTTCACTGTTGTTGATTGTGATCTCGTAACATCTGAAATTACCCATAGTGTCAGTCTCTCCAACTGGGAAGTAGAAGTCGAGTGCCTGACTTATGGAAAGAAAAGTGGAAATATTCCACCTATCTTTTTCATCCATGCCTATTAACTTCACCATTAGTGTCAATTAAACACAATTAAAACAGCTCTGAAAGCATAAACATAATTATAAGGAGGGTTAGGGTGCCATCCCTCCAACTTTCCGGGGGCGTGGGGGGGGTGGTTGGAGCCTGAATGCTCCCATGCCCTGCCAATTTTGAGTCACAGACAAAGAGCTTCCAGCATCTCAAAGCTTCAGGTAAAATTCAGTGAGAGGAAGGGGGCATGCGAAAAGGATGCCTGAAAGAAGCAGTTCTTTAATGCACTAACTAAACTGAGTCACCTTCACCTTGATTGATTTAGTCACAGGACAAAAGCATTTTTGGTAGAGGGTTGTCTGGGAGTTCAGGAAAGTGAGGGTGAGGGAGAACATGCCCCTAGCGCAGGCCAGGGAGATGCCATTACTGGTGTGTCCTACATTTCCATCTCAAGCTGGGTATCTGTCTGGCAGATGCCTCAGGCAATTGCTTCTGGACCTCAGTGGTGGTCTGACCTGTCTTGGAGGACTCCCTAAACAAGTCCTGGCTTGAGCCAACCTCATTCCCCCTTCCCTCGTTCATCTTCTGGGGAAGCCATTGCCTATAGGCAAACCCATCCCGCTGATTTTGAAACTGACAAGAGAAAGGGAGTTGGATCAATTTTGTCACGTCTGTATTCAGTGTGGGCTGAGCCCTCTAATCCCCACCTGACAACTCCCGAGAAGAACAGGGAAACCCTTCCTGGGATACCCTGCCCCCCTCTTGTCAGCTGCCAGGCAGGGAGTAGGGACCCCAGCTCTCACTGAGTAGAGGCTTAGTTGAATTGATCAGGCCTAGAAACAGCATCACTCCCCCTCCACGAGTTCACAGTGCAAGGCAGCCAGCTCAGGACTTGCATTGTGGTTTGTTCCCGCACCACATTTCCCAAGAAAGCAAATAAGAGGGGTGGCTTTTGCCACCCCTCTTAAATTCACCACCTTAGGCTGCCACCTACGTCTGCCTAGTGGTAAAGCCAGGCTTTCCTGATGATTGAGCCGTTCAGCCTTGTCCAGAAGCTTGAAATGGAGGCTCTCCTGATGACTGCTGTTGGAGCATCTCTTATTTTCATTGTTTCCATGTGGCTCTATGCAGGCCTTTGGCTTGCTGGGCAGCAGCACTGTTCTAAACTGCAGTCTTTCACCCCCTCCAGTGGTTTGTTTCTTTCCAACAGAGCTTGATGAGGACAATTGGCATTTTACACAATATGCTACATGTGAAGAAAACCCCATGTGTGCACTTTAAAACAGAAAAAAATAAATCAATCTGTGCATTGCTGCTAGTTTAGATGTTTATGCTCATGTGTGTGTCTCCACATCTTGCAGCTACACAGCAGTCTCCTTCCACTGGTTGTTACCCGGATTGATATCCAATTGGTCCACATGCTGCTTTAGTGCAACGCACATTGAAATACTTCTGAATTGCATTTTGGTCACATGAAATGATTAGTAGTAGTAATAGAAGAAGAAGAAGAAGAAGAAGAAGAAGAAGACTTTCTTGTCTCTCTAGATCATGATGGAAGAAACAGATATGACCTGAAGCTTGCTGGCTTCATATGGATGACTCTATACTGAGTAACCAAGGAGAGACTGAAAATGCATGAGTAAGTTCTAAGGAGCATGAAAGCATTATTTTACTCTTATATTATGCATGTTGAGTTATCCCAGCAGCAAACAACACAGTTCCTGTAAGTGCAAAGCAATCATTGGGCCAAGGAAAGTTAGACTCACTTGAACTCAGGAAAATGCTTTTGGTTGCCCATTTTCTGATCACTTTGGTTGAATTACTGCATGGCATGGGCAATCTCTCACCATAGTAAACCACTAGGCTATTAGCTACATAAGCAATATGTATTGGTTTTGTCCCTTGTGGGCACAGGAATTATTCTGAATTCTTCAGAGGGGCTTTAAAAATAAGGTGTTTGTATTTTTAGATAAACAAATTGGAAACAAAAACAGAATGGCACCTAGCGCACGGTGGCACCTAGCACAAGGAAAAAATAGAAATAAAGTCAGTACAGAGGTTTTTTTATATATTTATGGAATATGTTTCTACTCTAGCTATAAAAGCTCCCCAAAGTGCAATGCAAGTCCTGTGCTTGTTTACAGCTGGAGACAATGATGTACTCATTCAGTAGCTTTTGGAAAAGGCTATTTTTGCTTGGACCAAAGCAACCTTCCGTTTTTATTTTTATTTTTTGTATTACAAGGTCTTTGAAATTAGAAGTTACACTGTCTTTCTACAGGGTGTTTCCTCCTAAAGGAAAACAAAGAAAATTATATGCCTGAATCCAAGAGGACGATTTATTGTTGTTTATGTCTGCAGTGGGTTCAAAAGTAACACAAGCAGTGTTGAGTCTCATTTTCTGGGAGGGAGAGTAACAACGGCTGTCCGCGTTTTGTTAATAAGATATTTTTTTTTTGTTCAGAGTTCACCCAAAGGCAAAGACTCTGAGTGAGCCGCAAGTGCAGAAAATACCATTTATAAAAACATACCTCTGAAAAAAGGAAGGAGAGGGCAAGAGATTCCTAAAAACCAGTTCTTTGAAATAGCTTTCCTGCTTCTGAATGGTTATTGGTTTTACTAAATAAAAAATATCTATGGAGTTTACTCTGGGCATCTGTCCAGTTAAACACATTCTTCCATCTGTCCAAAGGAGACTCTCAGAAGTAAGCACTTGAATGGTTTTTTATGTTATACTTTCATCTGGAAAAGTTTGCTTTCACATGTGTTAGATGTGTCACACAGTGTAATTATATTTGCTCTCTGACACATTGTGCTTGTTAGGAACATCACAATGGGGACAGAGCAAATGCATGTTGACCTTTAAATAAAAGAAGAAGAAAGCAATTCAGCAAGTTGTGTTTTACTAACCATCAACAGTTTATTTATTTGTGCTCATCGCCCTCTCCTGGTCTGAGCTAGTAATTCTTACGCTTGAAATGGGCAAGTCAGTTCCCCTAAAGTTGAGGTTCATTTCTCTCTGACAGACTTTCCCCTGGCCAGTCAATAGGTTGCTTGGAGATCAAGTTTATTAGGTGGTAAATCAATGCTACTTGGCAACAGCAGAATATACATACACATTTGGATACTGGGTGCCAGAGGCAGTGCTGTCTATTGCAGAGAAATATCAATCTATTTTAAGGTTACGCAAAAACCTCTCATAATCCCAGTGTGGTATTACAATGTGACAGATATGAAAAGTGAATCTAAGGCCCTTTTCACACAGAGCACACCTGCAGCCCTGCAACATGTATAATAAAATGTAACATCCATTTTATCAGTGGTAGAGTGACTGTGTGAAAAGGGCCTTGCGAGCGGGGTGGGGGGGAAGGGACGGGGAAATCCATGGCAGCTGACTGGCAGTGCATGGGGAGGGATTCTAATGGTCAGTCCCCAGTGTGGCCACCGCGCCCACTCAGGCAGCCTCTACGCACTTCTGCCACCACAGACTAGCCCTGCAAACAACTCATATGGGCAACTGTTCCCCCCTCCCCAAGCCCTGATGCCCACCCTCTGCCATGACACACAGCCATGGACACCATGGAAACATGAAGCCACAGCAGCCAGTAACCTCTTCACCCATGACCCTGGGAGCCACTGCAGCTGCTAGCAGTCCTGGACAACAATGGAGGTGCATACTGGGGAGGACATGCAGGAAGCTGCTGTCCAAGCTTCTGTCCTCCATGGCTTTGGCTTTTCTCTTGTGCATCACAAGGAGGGAAGGGGTTTTGCTTTGAGCCAATGTGGTGGTGTATTTTATGTGCGTTTCCTTTAAGAACTCCTGGCAGGGCTGTGGGTGGAACCAGGGAGGCGGCTGGGCCATGGACCTATCTGCTGGCATGGGTGGCTGCCCCAGTTCATATGAGCCGGGGATACGTGGGTGCCCATTACTACACCCTTTTTTTGTTTGCCTCGCATGAGGCACTCTGGATTTTTTGGCAGTGTCCCATGAGTGGCCATCAATGGGTGCTGTGTAGCTCACAGGAGCGTGCATCTCCCTGCACCACCTTCAAATGGGCATTCAGGTGAGTGGTCATTGGGTGGCCATGTGTGGTAGCATCTTATTTATTTATTTAGATTCCTAGGCCTCCCCCTCCTGCCACAGCAGCTCAGGGCATCTCACAACATATTAAAAGCATGTAAAATATAATATAAACATAAATAACACATCAATAAATAAACCAAATACAAATAAAAATATAAAATTAATAATAAAACATACCCCAAGGTGGACCTAAAAAACCCCTCCCCTCCCAACCCCCATACATCAACCGTCTCCTTCACCAAAACTTGGTGGAACAGCCAGGTTTTATACTGTCTTCAGAAAGAGGGAAGATCTCGGGCCAGACAGACCTCCATCGGGAGGGAGTTCCATAACCATGGTGCAGCCACCGAGAACACCCCCCGCATCTTCGCCACCCAAGATACCTGGGGAACTCTGAGGACGGCACCCTGGTTGACTGCAGAGGTCGATTCAGGACCCAGGGGGTGAGGCGATCCTGCAGATAGGTGCGGCCCAGGCCATTTAGGGCTTTAATAGGTCAAAACCAACACCNAGAACACCCCCCTCATCTTCGCCACCCAAGATACCTGGGGGACTCTGAGGACGGCACCCCGGTTGACTGCAGAGGTCGATCCAGGACCCAGGGGGTGAGACGATCCTGCAGATAGGTGCGGCCCAGGCCATTTAGGGCTTTAATAGGTCAAAACCAACACCTTGAATCAGGCCTGGAAGACTATAGGCAGCCAGTGCAAAGAAAGAAGCACTGGTGTAATGTTTTCGTGGCGACCCATCCACGTAAGAAGATGGGCTGCTGTGTTCTGCATCAGTTGCAGTCTCCGGAGAGTCACCAAGGGTAGCGCTATGTTGAGCGCGTTGCAATAGTC
Source organism: Sphenodon punctatus (assembly GCA_003113815.1). Classification (NCBI taxonomy): domain Eukaryota; kingdom Metazoa; phylum Chordata; class Lepidosauria; order Sphenodontia; family Sphenodontidae; genus Sphenodon; species Sphenodon punctatus. Next base: position 923,583 of record QEPC01014273.1, read on the forward strand.
CAGTCTTGAGGTGATGAAAGCATGGATGATGGTGGCTAGATCAGCATCTGAGACATATGGCCGAAGTCGTTGCACCAGATGTAATAGACAAAATGCACCTTTCATCACAGCCACCACCTAGACATCCAGGCAGAACCATGAGTCAAGAAGCACCCCCAGACTATGAACCTGAGGGACCAATGGAGGGCAGACCCTGTCAGTGACAGGTGCCACCACTCCCTCAGCCCCTCCCATCGGTATCACCTCCATCTTGTCAGGATTCAGCTTCAGACGGCTCTCCCTCATCCAGCCTCCAACAGCCATCAAACACCGGGTAAGTACCAATACTGTTGGGCCTGGGTCAGTTGAAAAAGAGAGAGAAAGTTGGGTGTCCTCAGCATACTGTCATTTAAAAACACCATAAGTAGCTGTCCCAATTCTGCACTAGCGCTTGCTTGGAAACTTTTGTCTACACTGGCTACCAGGCACAATTCAAGGTGCCGGCTTTGATCTTTCAAGCCCTAAATGGCTTGCTCACCAGATATCTGAAAGACCACCTCTTCCCTCATGTCCCATCACAGCCTCTGAGGTAGCATCCTTCCAGTTAAAAGTAGAGGCCTAGGAAGAGACAGAAGAATACTAGAAGTGAACGACTGGCTATGCAGATGGTGTTGATGGGAGAGGTTTAGATTCTTAGACCATGGACTACGCTTGTGTAATGAAGGACCTCTGGCAGAAGATGGGTGGCACCTCACGAGAACTGGGGAAAACATGTTTGGCAGGAGCCTCACAAACCTAGTCAAGAGGGTTTTTAACTAAATCCTGTAGGGGAGGGAGACAAAGCCCAGAGGTAAGTACAAAGGTAAGTACTAGAGACAGGAACATGTGTGATGTATTGGGAATTAGGAGAACAGCGGAGGTGCCCAGTAATTTGCAATAAAAAACAGAAGGGAAGCCATTGGGGTGAAATACTCATGGTCTCCAGCATCTGTATGCTGTATGCACAGATTATGGGAAATAAGCAGGGTGAACTTGAAATCATTATACAGGAAGGTAAATATGATTTAACAGGTATTACTGAGACTTGGTGGGACGAGACTCATGCTTGGAATGGAGTAATTGGAGGATATAACTTGTTCAAAAAGAATAGACTAGAGATGGGCGAATGCGGTTCGGATGTTCGGAGTTCGGACCGAACTTGGTCTGGTTGGACATCCGAACTGAACGTCCGAACCGAACTCTCGAACGACCAAACAGTTCGGTCATGTTCGTATGAGTTCAGATGAGTTCGGGGGCAGGAAAAACATCTTTCCAGGACCAAAAATTAGGTTTCGGTTTCAATTTCAGTTTTGCTATTTTTGAATGTTCGGTCAAGTTTGGCCAAACTGAACTCAGCTGAAGCAAACCATCAAACCCGAACTCAGGTTTCAAACCAAACGACCGAACATCTGAACATCCGAACCGCGTTCTCTTCGCCCATCCCTAGAATAGACCCAACACAAAGGGTGGGGAAGTAGCATTATATGTAAAAAAAAAAATAAATGTATAAATCCATGAGTCTGAGCATGGAAGGCCTGTTGAAAGCATCTAGGTAAAAACAAAAGGAGAGAAAAATAAAAGTGATATAATTGTTGGAGTCTACTACAGACTGCCAAACCAAGCAGAAGATGTGGATAATGATTTCCTAAACTAGATCAGAAAAATTTCAAAGAGGCAAGTCATAGTAGTAAAGGGGAACTTCAACTACCCTGATATCTGTTGGAAATCAAACTCTGCTAAGAATGGAATATCCAATAAATTCTTGACTTGCCTTGCTGACAACTTCAACTTTTAGAAGGTGAAAGAAGGAATGAGGGGGGTCGGCTATCTTGGACTTGATCCTTACCAACAGGGAAGAACTGATCAATGAGTTGAAAGTAGAGGGAACCTTGGGAGAAAGTGATCATGTCATCTTGGAATTCATGATATCAAGGAAAGGGAAAAGTGAGCATAGTCGGACGTGTACCTGTCTCTTATACACATCTAGATGTGTATAAGAGACAGACTAAAGAAACCAGTGTGGCTGCACAAGGAGCTTTCTGATGAGCTGAGAATTAAAAAGGACATGCATAAGAAATGGAAAGAGAGACAAATCACCAAGAATGAGTACAGATGAGTAGCCCAAACCTGTAGGGATGGTGTCAAGAATGCTAAAGCTCAGAATGAGCTGAGGCTTGCGAGAGATGTAAGAACAACAAAAAGGGGGGTTTCAACTATGTCCAAAGCAAGAGAAAGAACCAGGAAGTGGTAGGTTCACTGCTTGGTGAAGATGGTGAAATGTTAACAGGTGACAGAGAGAAGGCAGAATTGCTCAACTCCTATTTTGCCTCCATCTTCTCCCACAAGGGAAACTATGTCCAACCTGGCAAGGGTAGCACTAATGATGAAGGGAAGGAATTGCAACTCAGGATAGGTAAACAGATGGTAATAAACAGCTAGATACTTTAAACAAGTTCAAGTATTTGGGCCAAGATTAATTACATCCTAGGGCACTGGAGGAACTTTCAGAAGTAATCTCAGAACCTCTGTCTATAAAGTTTCAGAACTTTTGGCGAATGGGAGAGGTGCCAAAAGACAAATGTTGTCCCTATCTTCAAATGGGGGATGGGGGGAGGAGGATTTGGGAAACTACAGACCAGTCAGCCTGACATCAATACCTGGAAAGATTCTAGAGCAGATGATAAAGCAGTTAGTCTGTAAGCATTTAGAAAATAATGCTGTGATTACTAGGAGCCAGCATGGGTTTGTTAAGAACAAGTCATGCCAGACTAATGTTATTTCCTTTTTTGATAGAGTTACTAGTTTAGTAGATCACGGGAATGCCTTGGACGTAGAATATCTTTATTTCAGCAAAGCATTTGACCAAGTCTCCCATGATATCATTCTTGACAAGCTGGTAAAATATGGGCTAGAGGATACTATTGTTGGGTGAATTTACAGCTGGTTGAAGAACAGTACCCAGAGAGTGCCCATAAATGGCTCCCCATCAATCTGGAGGGAGGTATCAAGCCTTAGGGCTCGGTCCTGAGGCCTGTAGTGTTCAACATCTTTATTAATGACTTGGATGAAGGAGTAGAGGGGATGCTTATCAAATCTGAAGATGACACAAAACTGGGAGGGATAACTAACACCTTAGAAGACAGAAACATTTAAAATGATCTTGACAAGATGGAAAGCTCGGCCAAAACTAACAAAATGAAATTCAGCATACAGAAATGCAAAGTTCTTCATTTAGGTAAGAAAATTCAAATGCACAAGTACAGGATGGGTGATACCTGGCTTGGCAGCAGTACCTGTGAAAAGGATCTTGAGGTTGTAGTTGATCACAAGCTGAACATGAGCGAGCAGTGTGATGCAGCTGCTAAAACGCTACTGCAATTTTAGGCTGCATTAACAGAAGTCTAGGTCATGGGAAGTAATAGTTTCACTCTATCTTGTGCTGGCCAGACCTCATCTGGAGTCCTGTGTCCAGTTCTGGGCACTGCATTTTAAGAAGGACATTGACAAATTGGAATTGGTTCAGAGGAGAGTGACAAAGATGGTCAGGGGTCTGGAAACCAGTTCCTATGAGGAAAGGTTGAAGGAGCTGGGTATGTTTAGCTTGGAGAAGAGAAGACTAAGGGGAGACATGATAGCCGTCTTCAAATATCTGATATATGCCATTCTTTATACATCCTAACATCCTGTCTTTTGGGGATGAGGGGCTACAGCTGCATAGGCTACATTTGGCACTGTGATGTTCAGATCGCTTGCCCGAATTATCTAGAATCCTGTAAAGTGTAATTATATATAATTCTTCCTTTTCCAATTGGTGTGCTTTAATTTACATATATCTACATTGAATTTATTGTCATTATATCACCTATTGTCTTGACTTAATCAGTGTTGTGTGAATTTCAGCATAATCATCTCTGGACACTAAACCCCTAAATAATTTTGTGCCATCAACAAATATTGCCACTCACTCCTCATCCACTTTTCTCATTCATTAACAAATATTTTTGAAGAACTGTTTGCATACGGTCTCAATCACTACTGCCAAAATATTGCATTGTTCTGAAGCACAGGGAACTAGGTCTTGTGAGAGAAGGGTCTTGAAGAAAAAATGCTAGAAACAGCCAAGTTTTTAAGGGAAAGCTTAGACTGAGGTTTATGGGCTGTTTATTGTTTAATGGGACAGTAAAAACAAACCCCAGGAAAGAGGTTGATTTAGATTATTGGCATACATACACTCTCAGGTTGAGTCCACTACCCCCTTACAATTCTTTACGCACTTGATTGTAAATACATCAGCAGGAAGTGTCTTTGTTTCTTTCATCTTTGCTTTACAAGGCTTTTTGTGTTTGTACAATACGTAGTTTATCTATCCATGGCTACAGTTTACTTTGTAATTATATCAGTTTGTTGTTGTGCCAGCAGGCAACCCGATTTGTTTCATCACACAAGAGACTTCATGCGGTTTCTTGGTTACCACTGTTTCATGTCTAGCATAAGCAATATATCTGCAAGATAAATCAACGTTTCTCTTCTTTCTGTGTTTCTTTCTATTTGCATAGTCCTTTGATGGTTTGATTTATCCCTTTCCTAATTTAGTCTTCTTTTACACCTTGCTACATTTCACCTTCTTATCCCCTTGGCTTGAGAAAATAATATCAACTCATAGCTGTAGACAAGGTATTTTGTTCTGCTAAGGTGAAACCAAGCCAGTGTCCAATCAGGTTGAGATTTTAAATTGCAGCTTGCGAGCATGGATTCTTACCATGGCACTTTCAGTATCAAGGTCATTTCTTGGTGACAAGGAAATCCTGCAGACCAAATATGCTTAATTAGATTCAGAAGAGGTTATCAAGGACTGGGACCATTTCTTAAAATTTTGAGAGGAATCGGGAAATTATAGAACACTGAGTTTAAAGCATTTTTAGAGAAAGCTTTGGAAATTAACTTAGGCAATTTGATGGGAGAAAGCTCTCTAAGTACCGTTTCAGGATAATCCCCATGTAATTAGCCAAAAGAGCACATACTTCCAAGATTTTTGAAGATATTACTAACATAACAGGAAAAAAGACTATTAATGTAGTGTAGTTAGGCACAACTACACTACGTTGTTCGCTGCCCCGGGCTGCCCTGTTGGCAGGAGGGGCGGGATAGAAATTTTAAATAAATAAATAAATAAATAAAATTGCCCAATGATTCTTCACTTAAAATCAGCTTGTCAGTTAAAGAGAAATTGATTGGGAGTCATAATAGACTATTGCTCCACAGAAAGCTGGCTTGCTAATGTGAATATGAGGAGCCTGCAGTAATACTGCTTCTTGCTATGAACTTGTTGGCTCCCACAGGCTAAATAGGGTTGAGCCTGCATTTGCCTTGCATGGGAGACCTCAAAAAGCAGCCTCTCTTTAACCAGCTGTAGCAGGTTGTGGTAGCTACTGCTAGTGATTCACTAAGTGAAACTCTTTATTCTGAATCTTTGCTGAATCTAGGAGCCTGGCATGATGTCAGGAACCATTCTGAAGACATTTCAGTTAATCAGTTTTGAGCACTTTCTTTGGGTGTTGACTGTGGAGGCTCTTTCAAGAAAGATACAGAGTGCTAACGAAAGGTAGCAGACTGACAGCCTTGCAAACCTCTTTCGCAGAGCTGATACAGCACGCAGTGGTACAGGATTTTCTCCCTGCTTGGCCAATTTACTTCAGCCTGACCTTTAGGGTCTATCTCTAGGGTGAGCAGAGAGTTCAGTCCTGCTGACCTAACTCTGGCCTTTCCTCAGCTGCCTATGTAGCTGCCAATTAGTGCCCAATGTGAGTGGTTTTATGTCATGCACATGGTCCGCCTAATACAGACAGTTTGTCTTGCATAGGCTTGTGAGCAGCTGTCAGACAGTAAGAACTTTGATCACCACCCGGTGACCTGAACTTGTGACCTGTAGGTCAAAGAATCAGCAACCCTTTACCAATCCTTCCCCCCTGTCCCCCCCCAGTGTGTCTGCTCATTTCATGGCATGAGAATTATCCGAGTTCTGAAAAGGGCAAGAGAAATTAGGTATTAAAGGTCTCCTCCGATAATCAGATATCTGGTAGCATGCTTCAAGTCTCGTTAATTGCAATACCATCACTTCCCAGTTGGTTGCACCAACAGAACATTGCTGTTCCATATCAACACATGATGTGCGTGTGTTGTCATTTACGCATAAACTACTTCGATTGCTTAGCAGCAGAATTGGGTGTTTCCTCCTCATCATGGTGTTGTGCGCTTTATTATTCACACTTTGTGTAAAGACCAGGTTCTTAAATCCTAAGAGGCCATTACTGGATGGAATACAAGTCCCAAGAGCTCAGACTTTGCTTTAAAGTATATATTTGCCTGCAAAATTCCTTTCTTTAAAATGTTTATTATAAATGTAATCTCAAACAGATGGAGAATCTTCTGTGACATAATGCAAACCAAACCATAGTCAATGAGATATGCCCTCCGCGCCACCATCCTCTGGCAGATTGCTTGTTTCTATCCAACGTCTGACACCATAAATGCCTACCCTCTCAGAAACACAATACAAAGCTGCTCAGTAATCCATTTATTTTCATTTTCTTTTCCAGCTTTGGCACTTCAGCAGAGCAATAGTTGCTTGGCTTACTTTAAATATCAAAAGAAAGAAGAAATAAGACAGGTGCCCACTACATGAATTTGATCTTTGCCTTTACAAAAGCCTCTCTTTAGCCATAGATAAGGATTGCTCTCTATGGTTATCTGTAATTCGGTGTAATCTCTGGAATGTTGAAGTCCTTGCATGATTCCTCTTCCCTCCACACTCTCCCAAACACTGACATCTGGCTGCGGTTTCCTCTGCATAGACCACAAAATTGCTGTAAATGAGTAATTTATTTTCATCTCTGAATTCCCTTTGTGCTCATACTTCACACCATTCAAGACCTCTAGGTACCCCCAATGCTTTTCCTGGAAAGGGTGGGGGGGATGGGAGGGAAGCTGAAAACAACGCTATTGAAAAAGTCACCCAGAATCATGCTAGTGAACTTAATGAAAGCATTATATTCACACGTGTGATTTTGGATAACTTATGTTGCCCAATGATCGTAGCTGATGAACTTTGCACTCTCTAGAATAATGACAACTTCCATTGGTAGATTTCTGACACCTTGGAAAGATTCATGAAGAGCACTTAACTAAGCAACTCTAACTGGCAATGATTTTCCACAGACCTCCTTGCCTGGGCCCTTTTTCTATTAATGTACTAGCATATTGTCATGGTAAAGGGGTGTTAGTGGATAGGCAATTTACAGCATTTTGCCTCAACTCTCTCCAGCTGTGCCCCCCTTCGGTTGACTCTGCTGCATCGACTATGGTACTCATAACAGGGTGGCCTGATCCTGGAAAGTTGTCAGGATTAGGGCCCCAAACACCATGATTCTCATGGAGTTTCTCCTCTCCAAGTGTTCTTTTATAGTGATCCATCCCAAACTAGATACAGTCAAATATGCACAATGAACCCCTCCCTGAACTCCCAACCTTTTGTTCAGTTTCTCCTCCTCCAAGCTTCCTGGTGCCTCTGGCACCCTGTCCTCTCTCTTGGCCTCCGTCTCATGCTAAGCAGACATGGGACATTTTTACACACACCTTAAAGTGCTGGTCTTTCAATCTTCTGGATTTACAAGTCCACAAGTAAGTTCCGGATGCATTCTTCACACACACACTGCCCTGAGGCAGCCTAAAGTAGCCACAGCTGTAGACATGAGGGTCACTTGCCATGGAAACCAAGTGACCACAGCTGCCTGGAGCAAAGCAGTTTACCAGGAGAATGTTTTAGACACAAAAGTTCTGGGAGAAGTTCTGTACAGAAGTTCAAAGAGCCAGATGTTTAAGATGAGTGATTTAAGTGATCAGTGATCTAGCTTAAGATGAGTGGGTGAGTGGTTTAGACACACAGAAAGTTCACAATATAACAGCAAGCATGCAGGAGAAATGTATGTGTAAAAACGCCCATGGTGACACCAGGTCCTACCAGCTCCAGTCACAGCCTGGAACCTTCTCTCCAGTGATCTAGCTCTGTTTTGACCTTTAGCTCAGTCTTTTTTGCTCAAGTTTGCCTCAGATAGCTTGTAGTTTCCTACCATGCCAGTTGGCACCAATCAGCCATTCCTAATTGGCTTCTTTGCTCTTGGCTCTCTTGAAGGGCCCAGCATGTACTGCTCCCTGGCTTGTTTGCCCGGGGACTTGCTCCCCACAAGTAAGTACTTATCTCAGCCCCTTGGGTTTCATCTACAAACACTTAGGGGGCCATCCCGTTACAGTAACCCTGGAGAGCAGTGTTCTCTAGCTGGTGTAGGGAGATGCAGAAGGTATTCGGAGGAAGGGGAAGAGGACAGCTTCTCCACTCTCACTGAACTATGGGGATTTTTGTAAATGACGGGATATCAAGGGAGGCAAGAGACTAAAAGGGAAGGGTGATGGGGAACAAGGGCAAGATGGCAAGGGAGAGAGGGATCAAAGTGTGCATGTGTGTGTGGTCTCAAGTTACACAGAAAAGGAAGGGGAGCATGGTCTATAAAAACAATCACTGCTCTAGTAAAATGCTGCCCATGTTGTTCCATGTGCGCAGATTAGCAAACTGAGGCAAAACCTTTTACTGTCTGCAAGGGTGAAACTGGATCAGGTGTTTCTGATTCACGAATCAAATTCAAAGATTCATTTCCACTGATTAGTTTTTTAATTTAATTGCTCTGATCTGAACTTCAGATTCACAAAGTCCCAATTCATTTGGTTCTTTCCAAAAAATCAAACTTTGAGCTCAGTTAATTCAAGTTCAAACTTTGAATTTTTAAAAAATTCACCCATCACTCATCCAGTCAAATATCATAATGTACCAACCAAACACAGGTTTGTTAATGGGAGAACCCCCTCCCACTCATGATTATTGGGGGGGCGGGTACCCCAGTATCCACCATTCCTTAACTTCAGGGGGAATTAGCTTAATTTCTTAATCTGGGGTCCCTGCGTGTCCCAAGGATCAGTCCGAGGACAGATGCGCGCTACAGACAGTTTACGTTACCCTCCCCAAAAGTGAAGAATGGGAAGGAGACAAATATCCAATAAAAAAACTAAAAAGGTTTATTTAAGTACATAGATAACAGAGAAACACAGCCCCGGTCTGACTGGAGGCTCAAAGGTAAAGCACAAGCAGCGGCGAGGACAAAGAAAAAAAGGGGTTGGAGTGAGGGAAGGGAGATCCAGTGGGGATACAGTAAAAGGGAGAGATAGAGCTAGAGGGAAAGTCTGGACCTGTGGGTTACCTCTCCTTTCCTGTTGCAGAGGGGACAGGCGACTCGTGAATCCAGCGAAGTCGGGGTTGGAAGGGATGGGGCAGACCAAAGTCTGGGAGACCCTTCTAGACACAGACACGCACAGAGTAGCCTGCATGTGTCCATATTCAAAGCTTCTCCATTTCCAAAAGGGATGCGAGGGACAGTTATAGGGTTCAGAATAAAAGATTTGGGATAGGTGCAAGGGTGTTACAAAAGATGCACAGGGAGGACAAAGGGACACAAATGACCCATCGGGGCATATCTGGGTGGGTTTCTAAGTGAGACAAAAGGAAAGTTGCATATGTGAACCATGGGGACAAAAGGGGATTCCAGGTGGATGCTTAGGTGTCACAAAAGGGAAGAGACCTAGGGGAGTCATGGGCAACAGACACACAATGGACACACCTGGGCATAAATGGGGAGAGGACATTCCGGTGATTTGGGAGGAGTTGTGAGAGGGACCCAAGCTTAATGGCTGCACCTGGGTTTCTGTGCTTGGGGGGGTGTGTGTGTTAGGGGATACTAATATTCCATGTCTTTGAGGCTGTTGCTAGCCTGGGTTCTATTCCCCAGTGGTTTCTCAAAACAGGGAGAGCGCCCTTTCTTAATGGCCCCGTACTTACTGAGGGCTATCTCCCCTTAATCACCTCCTTCCTAGATCAGGCTGGTATCCACCTGGGTGAACTCCCTTTTCCTAGGTCCCATGGTGGCTGGGCCCGATCCTTGCTCTGACTTCTTTGGGGGGGGGAATCCTGAGTCCAATGTCCACCGGCCCATTCCCTTTGCCAAGTATTGGGGGGGGGCTGCTCTAACAGGTTACTGAATTACCGAGTTAACAAATATTGATCTAAACAACTAAACCACTGCATCAAATTTTGAATTTACAAACTGAACAATATGAAACAAGTAATTTACTCCCCCACAAAAAACAGAGTAAATGGAAGCAAATTTCAAATGAATCTGAGAAATCTGATAAATATTTAAATCACCTCAGAATGTTCATTTCAGAATTCAGCCCTTATTATATTTACTTCCATGCACACATTCCCAATGGGGTTAGGATCCCAATGAAAGTCATGGCAGATCCAGGTACAGAGTTCAGATATCCAGGCACTTTCCATCCTGTTTAGGTATACAACTGTTTTCCTCTTTGAAATCAACTTTGAAATAATGGAACAGGACTGAGTAAATCTCTAACATACCTCCAGTAATTTCAGTGGAGGATATGCTAGGTAGGGATGTGCGGACGTGGTTCAGAAGTTCGGAGTTCGGACTGAAGTCAAATAGTTCGGTTGACCGAACCGAACTTTTGAACCGAACTCTAATTCGACTGAACTTTTCGGTTGAATCCGAACCAGTTCAGAAGGCCAAACCCCCCAGTTTTGAATGTACGAACTTGGTTCAGAAGTTGACCAAACTCAAATAGTTCAGTCGACCGAACCGAACTTTTGAACCAAACTCGATTTTCAAACCGAACTGAACCGAATTTCTGAACTTGGTTCTGTTCGTACATCCCTAATGCTAGGGATGGTTTGGGACCAGCATGTTTCTTGAAGGTGAACTAATGATTGTAGTGAATATGAAGAGAAACTATTCTTTACTGATTTATGGAGCACCTTTGACAAACCTCAGAGTGTCTTAAAAAACTACAGAATGTGCACTGTTTTCATGGAGAAAACAGCTTCTCTACCTGTGTGCGTTGGACCTGGAATGTCGGATCAGGATCAGGTCAGGGAGTAGAGTCAGTATTGGGATCCAGGCAGGAACAGAGACAGAGTCAGGATCTGGGCTCAGGAACAGGGCAGGTGCACAGGCAGGAGCAGGCATAGATCAGGATCATGCAGGATCAGAGGCAAGACAGAAACAGTCTTGGGGTGGGAACAAGGAATGGGATCAGGCTCAATACAGGAAGGAGTGAAGTTGAAACAGGCTCATGTGCAGGCCAGGGACAGGATCAGGGACAGGCATGGGTCAGATTCAGTAGTGGACCAGGAAGGCAAACCCAAACAGGCTTAGGCTATGCACAGGTCAGGACATGCATAGGCTCAGATAGAAACAGGACCGCATACTCTACAATTTAAAAATCAGGCACCTAATGAGCCAAATTCCGTATTTACTAACTCTAGTACCACCCCATTTTAAGTAACTGAAAGATAATTTGAATTCACTGAGTTTCTCTGCTATAAATGAAAGCAGAATTTGGCCTGATGTTTATTTCAGGGAGTCATGGCACATCCACCCTCTTTACTGAAGATTTAGGGATGGGTGAACGTGGTTCGGAAGTTCGGAGTTCAGACCAAACTCAACCAATTTGGTCGACTGAATCGAACTTCCGAACCGAACTCAATTTTCAAACTGAACCGAATTTCTGAACTCGGTTCTGTTTGCCCATCCCTCTGAAGATTCATTGTTCAGCATTTTCCATGCCAGGCACAAGAAGCAGGAGATATACCAGCAGAGCACCCAATACATTAATGCAAATGGAGACAAAAATGCTCATGAAGCAAAGGTAGATCTTGAATTTCCTGTTTTTTAAAAATTGCAAGAATATGACTTCTAAAAGCATTTTTCTTTACTGTTGTTTAAATTGCCTATTTGCCTGGCACTACTTGGAGGTTCAGGGATTTGAAAAGCATTTTCTTTGGGCTGTGTTTAGTTTGGTTGTCTTTGGCTGCAATCCTCAAACCACTGAGGGTGTGCGGGAGAAGCCTATCATGGAACCACATGGCAAGACCTCAGGGTTGCCTCAAGGAGCAGGACCGGCCTTTGGTAGGACCCATAGGGGCCATGGCCCAGGCCCTACACTTTCCTGCACTTCTGGGGGCCCTGCAGAATGCCGTCCACTGTGCTCTGACTCTCCAGAGCACCAGTGGCAGGGTTCTCTCCTAGCGGGGCCCCAAATGCAATGGTCTTTTGGGCCCTGTGGAACCTGTGACTGTTTCCTTAGTACTACTGGCCCTGCTCCCCTCCCAGGTCTGGGGGCCCTCCAGAAAGTGGCTATGCTGCCCCTTTCCATGCACAGGGTCAGCTGCTGCTGTAGTTGTCCCCCTCCCTTCCTTCAGTGTGATTGGGTGGCTGGAGGGAGCTGTGCCCTCTCCATGCTGATGTGTTTATGGCATATGGGGGAGACAGGAAGAAGCCTCTGCGGGGTGTGTGTGTGTGTGTGTTTGAGAGAGAATGAATGAATGAATTTGACCGGACATCCTGCCTCAACTCTATGGTTTTACTTGCACATTGTATTGACGTGGTTTTTTAAAAACGTATATGGCACTTTGTGTTCAGAAGCAAGCATCAGACTACTAACTGCTAAAGGGGGCGGGGCCATCGGAAGGGGGTGGACAATGGTGGACCCCAAAGTTTGGTTTTGCCCTGGCCTTTGCAAATTCTAACCAGCCCTATCAGAAAGGTTACTGCACAGTGCAATTTTCATGACATCTGAACTGATCTACCAAGTGAAGTGGTCCATAGAAGCACCCATGAGATTTTCCAGATATTTTATTTCAGTGGCACCTTTCTGAAATAAAGTGGTTTGAGGATTTTGGCCATTTCCCCCCTCTGTTTGTGAGCAGTCACACAACTTCTCTATTTACCTACTTCTGTCTTATTTTAGGATTGAAAAGGTTTGAATAAGGAAGCAATTTTAAGTAAGTTTTACTGAACTTTCAGTCCTTTATGCGGTGATTGGTGTGACCAACTAATATTTTTATGGTATCTCTATGCTTTGTTGTAATTGTCTGTCTGTCTTGGACTTCACTTCCACCAAATACAGCTGAGCTGTGCTACATACCAATGCCCTATTTTCTCCAAACTAAACTGCAAGCTCCTTAAAGCAGGGGGGTTGTGTGTGTGTGTGTGTGTGTATGTGTGTGTGTGTGTGTGTGTGTGTTGTTCTCCATAAGATACAAGAAGTGATATATGGCACCATGTTCAAAAGTCAATAGAACATTCTAATGCTAATAGAATTCTATGAGTAGTGTTGCCCTGATCTTTAATACAAAGAGCCAGTTTAATGAAATGTAGGAAACAATTTTTTGTTTACTCAGCTGGACAAGGATATTCAAGTAATTAGTTTGAAGTGGATACAGAGACGGAAGTAATTTTAGGAAATGAATTAATCAGTGCAAAACTCTCTTTTATCATCAGTAAATTGCAGGAAGGAAGAATTTATAATAAAACCTGTCTTAGACAATCAATCAAGAGACTGGGGGTGGGGGAGAATGGTTGCTTTAACGGAGGTGGACTTTTAATAAGGCCAGAGGAGAATGGATTGGAGAGGTTTAACCAGTTTTGCCATCGACTTTAACGGATGGAGGATTGTACCCTCAAGAGGCAGCCAGTACAAAAGAAGTAATTTATAAGGATGGCCTCTTGTAGAGGCTTCACTCTAAGTATTTGTATTTTTAAATGAATTGAGTGGGGACTGTCTAATCAGAAAACCTATGTACCTTCTTGTTAATGGAAGTAGTGAATCCTTTTACTTGATGGCAACGTCACCAGAGAGAGGCGTGTATATTTGTTTCTTACACAGCAAAAGGAATGTGAGGAAGCCACACATGGATAGCTGGGTTCAAACAACCGTATTAGAAGTAGGTTGTCTATTATACGCAGATGACTTGGTGTTGTTATCCCAAACGAGGGTAGTTCTACAAATAGCTGAATACAAATGACAGCTGAAGGCTTTTGCTCAATACTGCCAAACAAATTCCATGCAGATTAATTATGCTAAATCTAAGGTTCTTGTCTTTACGGCTGAAAAAAGAAACTATGTTTGGGTAATCAATCATCAGAAGATACAACAGGTCCAGCATTTAGATACCTAGGGGTCCTTTTTCATAGAAGTGGTAAATGGCCATCACATTATCAAACTGCCAAACTAGCTATTGGTGGAGTGCCGTTAGCAATAGCAAAACTCTTTTTTAAGTTGGGGAGATCTAAAATAGTTTGGAACTTAAGAGTATACAATGCTAAAGTCCAAGCCAAATTTCTTTATCGAACTGAGCTATGGGCATTACCCTACCTAAAGGACATAAGTATTCCCCAAAACAATTTTTTTTGCTATCTTTTAAGTTTCCCCCGTGGCATTCTTATGGAGGCTATAAGATTAGAGTTGGGTCAAACTAATTGGGCAGCAGGGGTAAAAAGGATGGCAGTGCTCTTTTGGCTAAAACTGTTTTATTCGGCTAATCCAATATTACATGCCATTAAAGATGATCAGCATAAAACTCTATGGTGGGGGTGTCAACAGAAACTACTTTAGAGCAGATGGGTTTTTCTAAAACCCATTTATCTATGAGAGATGCAATTATTGTTAGAACTGAAGTAGCCCAGTCGAAAGACAACAGGATATAGCAAAAATCAGTGATACAGGCTTTTTGTGTGATTATTTTGATTTGATACCACCACAGGGGCATATAACAACTTATTTATTCCAGAAATTTTCTTTTAGATCTAGATATGTATTTATGGGCCCTATCCACTAGTCTCCTTTAGGGGCACTTTAAGAACATGATCAGCATTTATGTCCATTCGATTGTCAAGCAGGGGAAACTGTTGTCCATCTGCTTTTTGAGTGTCATCTGTATGATACTTTGCACTTTAAATACTTGGCCCCTTTTTTGGTGCAATATCCAGGGAGAGACGGTTCAACCTTATAATGTATTTTCCTTGCAGATAAGGGCTCACAACTGACCTGGGCAGTGGCAAAGTGTCTAGAAGAAGCACTTCTTGTTCGTAAAAATTTTTAAAATTTTGAGGCATTAGAAGGGGATCATGGTACCTAAACTTGTAAACTTTTATAGACAAATAAGAATTGGCCCAATATTGTTTAAAAAATGGGTTTTATTATTTTAAGACTTTTATGGTTTAATTATGTATTGTATTAATTTGTAATCATAGATTTTGTATATATGAAAATTTTACTGGTGTATAATTGTGTAATATTTTTGTATGCTATTGAAATTGATACTGATGTTTAGTAGCATCACCTATGGTGATAACCTTTGGTTAAGCTGGAATAAAAAATATTTGCTTTGAACAACAGTGTTTACAAAACATAAATAAAGATGCAAGGCCTAACTATTTACATTCTGCAGGTGCTGTATGACATCCACTTTGCCAGCATCTGAGCATAAGCTGTGCTCGATGGGGTAATGAGAAGGGGCATTAAGCTGAAATGGTCCCTCGTGCACAAAATAGAATGCTCCCTTCCCGCCAGCTGCACCAGCCAGGAGCATCCAGCATAGCTATAATAGAGGTGCGTAGGCTCCCAGGCTCATAGGCCCAGTTGCAGCTGCAGCATCTGCACACATGATAGTTACAGGGTCGGCCTTACACAGGGCGACCTGGGGCCGCCTCCCAAGGCCCTGGTCTTTCTAAGAGCCCTGCAGTGGCCTCTGTTTTCACCAGGACAGGTTGTGGGGACACCGCTCCCTCTCAGTGGGACCCCAAACATGACCACCTTCGGGGCCCCGCATTTTATCTTCGCCCTGGACAGTTACACCCATGGTCCTGATGAGACATTTAGAGCAGCACTCACAGGGGGGAGATGGAAGAATTTTAAGCTCATGGTAGAGTATGCAGAAATTCTCCTTACACACCAAAACTAGATTACGGAAAGGGGGAGGGGCAGGACACAACCTTTAACTGCTGGGAGTTGGGAGGGAACTGCAGTGAATGGATCACTCCATTGTGATCTGTTCAGTGTTTCTCCAAAGTGACCAAGAATGGCCAGCCACTGTAAATTAGCATTTCAACACGGTATAGAAACGTGTGTTTAAGAAATAGCTGGCCTGCAGAGATGCTGATTCTGAAGCAAACACATTAAACATGCTCCAGTTGTTTATTCCTGCATTTGATTTTCAACTAGCTTTATTTTTCCTCGTATTTTAGAGAATACCAGCAATATCTTTTTTCCTGGTTAGTCACTATAACATTTGGCCAGTCTTACTCCTGTGATAAAGGAAACAGAACTCTGTGGCTGTGACAGTCTTACTTGGCTGAGCACTCATTTGCTTTACTGGTTATGTTTCTGCATAAATATTATCTGTGGGATACTACTATAGATGAGTGTTTTTAAACAAGCAGGGTGATGGTGGTGGTGGTGGGAATAGTTTGTGGCCACTGAGTGCCCACGCAGGTGGAGAGAGTGGGGAGCTCTTCAAATGGGCAGATCTCAGCGTGGCTACCTCAGCTACGGACGCAACCACCATACATTTGGCTGGCCCCATACAGAGCACTCCAGATTTCCCACCATTGCTCCATGCATGGCCATGAGTGTGTGCTCTGTAGCTCACGGGAACACGTATCCGGCGGCTCCACCTTTGGACAGGTGGTTGGGTCTGTGGCTCCTGGGTGGCCATGTGGGGTAGCATCTCATTTGAAAACACCCCGTGTCTGTTATTTGGTTCTCCCATGCTGTACCTATGTAGTGCACTGACGCCTACTGGTAGAAATTTGTGACCTCCAAAAATGTGGACCTTATCCAGAATAAGTGACTTGCGAATTGTAGCCAGTAGAGGTAACATCCTATAGATCCTTCAAAACTCCTAATCTAAACGTATACAAAGTCTAAGAGTTTTTACATCTCTATGGTGTGCAAAGCATCATATCGTCTTCTGGTGGAGGGGGTGGAAGCTGGGAGGAGAGAAGGGGCTGCTTCTTGCTGGCCTTGGAGCTGCCTGCCACTCATTGGAGTTCCCTACCTTCTAATCAGGTATAAAACCAAGGCCTGGGTGCCCTTGTGCTGTCTGTGGAGGGGGTGGAAGCTGGGAGGAGAGAAAGGGCTGCTTTTGCTGGCCTTGGAGTTGCCTGCCACTCATTGGAGTTCCCTCCCTTCTAATCAGGTATATAACCAAGGCCTGGGTGCCCTTGGACGGCAGCTGAAGGGCGACACCAAAGGGTGTTGCCCGTTGGTGGGGCCATTGGTGGGGCCGTGGGCGCCTCTTCCCTGAAAAGAGGACTGACGGACAGCACTGAGGAGCAGAAGGATTCCTCCCCCCTGCTGACTGACTTGTGGAGTGGATATCCGTGAAGGCTGAGGTCGCGGAGACCATTAGAGGCCCCCTGTCGGCTGACTCTGATCGTGGAGAGGTAGCCGTTCAGATAGAGCCCTGCAGTGCCTGTATCGCCGAGCAACGTACCTGTCAGCTGGGAGCGGGTGGAAGGAGCCAGTAGCCTGCTTGGCAGAATGTCTAAAAAGAGGCAACGCCAGCAAGGACTGATCCCATTGGGCAAATCGCAGGCTAAACAACAAAAACTTGACAGCTTCTTTAAACCGTCTGCTGAAGCCCATGGTTCTTCGGAGGTGACAGGTGGAGTCCTCTCCTCAAGAATTTTGTCACCAGTAGGCGAGCCCCGGACTAGTGCATTGTCTCCATCCTCTTCTGGCTCCCTGTTGACTTTGTTGGACTCCATTGTTAAGCAGGCAGATGAGTCCATTTTAGCCCCATTAGGTTTTCTTTCTCCCTCAGTGCATCCCTCCTTTGGGGGTCTGCTGGGGGAACAGTGTCTTTTGATTGGAGACCTGCTTAAAAAGCTTTTGATAAGATTTGATTAATTGGTTGAACTTTCTGTTAATCAGAAACATCAAATGGCCCTTATTACTGATTTTATTAATGTCTATAAATTTCCTCCAACAGAAAGAGTTGATAGCCCGCTCAATGCAGCATGTAACTATCCTGAGGTCCTAGTGTGTAGTGGGGAAAGGGGTTTTCCCCTAAAAACAGAGAGAGCGATAGGGGGCCAGGGTATGGAGTCCCTGAAACACCTTGTTTTAAAATCTTACGGGGGGCTGTGGCCTTTAGAGTGATCCCTTTACTGGATGGTGTATGCCCCCAGTGGGATACCAAGAAGGCTATTCACTGGCATTTGTGTTCTATAATGGGTTATATTCCATTCGAGGCCATTAGGGTATATCAAATTTTACCTTCCTATGGCCATACCCAGAGATTAGTGATCCACTTTGGGGACGCCAGGGTGGCCTAAAGAGTCTTGGAGTTGCGAGAGCTATTTGCATCAGGGGGGGTCTATGTGGGGGAAGTATTTAGAGATGCTTTGGTTAGACCACTTCTACCAAACCTGGTGAAACCAGTACCTAGGGCAGCTATGCTCTTCCCCCTTGAGAAGGAGGCATGAGACTGCTCAGGCACCCTGGGGATATTGCCCTGAGCATAAGCAGTGTACTCAGTCATCTATTAATGAGAGGTTGCTGGAGATAGCCCAGGGTAGTGTGGCCCAGGTTGTACCTAGCGAGGAGGGGTTGGAGGGAACTTGCCGGCTCTCCGGTGATGCTCTATTCTCTCCTAACTTGTCCGTGGCTCTAGAACGTTCTCTGACAGAAAGTTCATGATTGATGGACATTCAGCAATCTCTCCCATCGGTGTCAATTATTCCCCAGTTAGTGGGTTCGGAAGGGGTCCAGAGTATGGGCAAACCCCTACAAGAAAGCTATGGCCCTATGACATCCCAGAATCCAAATCCTGAAGAACCGAGACAACCAGCCATTATACCATGATGTG
>QEPC01014273.1:950447-960537 GCA_003113815.1 Sphenodon punctatus
TTTCCTGCCATTAACAAAACATTGGTTTCTTAACAGTCAGGGTTACTATGGAGAGACAAGGGCAGGTGGTGGACATGGAGATCAACTGTTCAGCAACAAGAGGTTCCCCCCCTGCTGAGAAGCTGATCTAAAGTGAAAGCACTGCAGACCTCTCCCAGTCCAATCCAAAACCAGGGCTGCTGTGCAGGAGCCGTTCATGTTTTACATTGGTTACGAGGGAACTACAAACAGACCACTTTTCCGGGGAGCAGCTGCCTGTGTTTAGACACCTAGTCAGGACTGTGTTTAGGTGTTCGCACAGTTTGGGTACAAGCACAGATTTGGGATCACAGGTGTGTGACCAAGGCAATGAGTGAAAGCAGTCTCAGTCATTATGGTATATCCGCTTTAAAACCCTACTTGGCAGTTTTGTGGGTTTGAAGACTTTGCTCTCCAGAGCTATCCTTTTATTTTTTATTATTATTATTATACATTTATATGCCACCCGTTTCTGAAGGACTCAGGGTGGTTCATAATCAGTAGTAAAAACAATAATCAGTATCAATGCATATACTCTTAACTCCTTATAAACAAAAAGAACCCCAATCCCTCATTCTTATCCCCCCACCCAAACCCATCCCTCTTACATATGGAGATTTCCCACCTCAACCCACTCCATCTCAAAACACATCATAATATGTAGCCCACCTGCTCCCATGCCCCAGCTCTCACCAGAGGGAATCCCCTTCCTCCACCCCCAACCCAGAACCCCCTTCTCTCTCACAGGGGAGGGGCATAATTCCCCCCCACTCCAATGTCTCTCAGCCAGATGGGCCGCCTTCTCCTCCCCAAGGTCATGCCTAGGGTTTCCACCTCTTGTGGTTTGACCCCGAGACTCCCCTAGGCCAAAATGGGAGTCTCAGGGTCATGCAAACAATAGCAACTCTGTCCATGCCCCCCCTCTTACTGAAGAGCAGAACTGTTTGCCCATCCCAACCACCCTACTAACCCCAACACAAAACTCATTACAATTTAAATCCTCTAGCACTAGCATGGTAACACCAAATCCAGTTTGAAAAGTGTTTGGGGCAAAAATGTTGTCCTGCAAACAACTCATGACATCTATTCCATGCAATGCTGCAAAATTCAAAGGCTTACTGACACTTTTAATTGACTTATTCTTAAGTATATCCTAATGCCAGTTCTTAAGCTTCCACCAAAGAGAAGACTCTGGGTGAAATCCTGACCTTATTGACATCAGCAGGAGCTTTACCATTACCTTCACTGGTTCCAGGATTCTGCCATCTCTTCTCTATTTAAAGTTAGTTTAGTACACAGCAAAATTAAACAAACAGAAAATTGTTTGCTATGAGGAAAAAAAACTAAAAAGTGGTAGGAAAAGAAATTGGGTTTTCAATCCCTAACTGGAATTTCCAAACAATCTAGAGCAAAACCTTGCTAAGTACTTCAACATGCAGTGTCCTTTCAAAGCAATCACCCACAAGGCCTGTTTAAGTTCTTGCTAAAGTCTTGCTCATCCCAATAAAAAGTATTCAATAGAAATGTCATTATCTCTCTGTGGGGATATAAAATAGCCAGTATATGAAAGTTAATGATAAGTGATGAGAAACATCTTGCAGTTTGAATTTTTAGAAGCGTAATAACCCATAGTAAATTGCCTCATCTCATGTGAATGGAGCCAGATTGAAGGCTGAGCTCCATTCGGTTGTTTCATATAGCTAGTTTTAAGTAGCAAGCTCCATGTAAATCCAGAAGAAACAAATTTATTGTATTCCTGTTTACAATTGCACTAGAAGTGGAGTAGCCCTGTATATTAAAGACAACATTGTGTCAAACATGGGGGAGGGGGGGGAATGATAAATGACACAGACTCCCCTTTGGAATCACTATGGACAGAAATTCTGTGTTTAAAAAGGCAACCAGATAGTAGTGGGGCTATACTATCATCTGACCCAGATGCGGACAATGACTGTAATATGCTAGGGGAGATTAGGAAGGCTACAAAAGTAGGGCAGTGCATTAATAATGCACAATTTGGAGTACCCCCACATTGACTGGGAAAATGTCTCCTCAGGATGTGTTGCAGAAACCAAGTTCCTAAACACAAATAAATGACTGCTTCCTGGAGCATCCTGTCTTGGAACCCACAAGAGAAGCTATTTTAGATCTTGTCCTAACTGGAGCAGAGAGCTTAGTGGAAGGGGTGACAGTGGCAGAGCCACTTGCTAATAGTGATCACAATGTAATTAAATGCTACATGCTAATAGGTGAGAGAATGACAAATAATTCTGCCACATGGGTGTTTATCTTCAAGAAGGGGGAACTATGCAAAGATAAGGAAGTTAAGTAACTAAAAGGGGATGTCATCAGGTTCAAAGGTCTGCAAGAGGTATGGCTACTGAGAACTACTATCTTAGATGCCCATATTAAATGAATACCACAAGTTTAAAAAAAAAGCAGGAAAAGACCCAAATAAATGCCTACATGGCTAAATGGTAAAATTAAGGAGACTATCAGAGCCAGAAAATTGTCCTTCAAAAATGGAAACGTACTCCAAATGAGGTAAATAGGAATTAACACACAGTGAAAACAGACATGACGCTAACCACCCTTGGTGGTCATTTATGCATGTTTGAGGGCTGCATAGGGCACCAATACAGCCCTGCAACATGCATAAATAACCACCAAGGGTGGTTAGCATCATGTCTGTTTTCACCCACAGACATAGGGTAATTTCAGACGTTACAAGATCACAGTCAACCAGAGTGAAGCCCAGTGGATTCCCTGTGGTGGCTGCGATCGTGGTAACGTCTGAATGATCCTCGCCAGAGGTTCACCACTGTGAATACCTGGCAGGGATCAAATCTGACCACGGTTCTGGACCTCCAGCCAGCTCGAGGTCCAGAACTGTGGTTAGATTGGCCATGATCCGGGATGGGCCAAAAGTAACGTCTGTTACTTTGGCCCATCCCGGATTGTGGCCCCGACCACGGTACGGAATCGGGTGCAGCGGCTGCATTGGCCCCACCTTGAATATTGTGTGCAGTTCTGGTCACCCCATCTCAGGAAAACTATAATGGAATTGGAAAATTTCAGAGAAGAGCAATAAAGATGATAGAAGGGATGGGTCGACGTCCATATTTGGAGAGACTCAACTGGTGGGCTGTTTAGCTTGGAGCAGAGGCAATTTAGGGGTGATATGATAAAAAACTATAAAATCATGAGCAACATAGAAAAAGTAATTAGGGAACTGTTGCTTGCCCTTTCTCACAATAAGAGAACAATGGGACACTGAAGTTAAGTGGTGGCAGATTTAAAACAAACAAAAGGAAGTACTTTTTCACTCAGACAATACAGTTGTGGAACTCGTTATCAGAGGACACAGTGAAAGCCAGCAGCATAACTAGCTTCAAACGGAAGCTACATAAATGCTTAGAGGATAGAGCTATAAATGCTTACTAGTTGGGGCTTAAACCCCCAGCTGCCAGTAGTCAGGAACGTGTGGCAGGGACGGTCTCACCTGGCATGAGTTCTGGCAGGATCAAGTCCTGAACAGTCATGCTCTTAGGGGAATCAGCATTCAGTCACTTTATTTTTATATATTTATATTTATGTCTATAAACATTTTTTACCCTGCCCCTTCTGCCAAAGATAGCTTGGGGCAGCTAATAATTTCATTATAAGTACATTAAAACAACTCCTAACAAAAGGAGAAAGCTAAAAGTATAAATAAAACCTCTCCCACCCTAATCCCCAACCCCACCTCCCATCCCCCTTGCCAAAGGCCTGGCAGAACAGCCAGGTCTTACATACTCATCAAAAGGGAGGTCTGGGGCCAAACGGCCCTCTGCTGGAAGGGAGGTCTGCAGTCTAGATGCAGCCACCGAGAATGCTCTCTCCATA
Organism: Sphenodon punctatus; assembly: GCA_003113815.1. Classification (NCBI taxonomy): domain Eukaryota; kingdom Metazoa; phylum Chordata; class Lepidosauria; order Sphenodontia; family Sphenodontidae; genus Sphenodon; species Sphenodon punctatus. Next base: position 954,351 of record QEPC01014273.1, read on the forward strand.
GTCACCCCCCAGGAAACTTCAAGAAAGGTGCCCCCAGTTGACCGCAGGGGCTGACCAGGGCCCAGGGAGTGAGGCAGTCCCACAGATAGGTAGGTCCCAGGCTGTTTTTTATATATATATATATATTTTAAAAAATAGTCTACAGCCAGGAATCAGTCCACTGGCAACTCAATATCCTTTTAGCCAGGAATAAGCCCCCCTGGCACCCTAAATATCTTGGCTCACACACAGCCCTGAGAGCTTTAAGTCCTTGAAGTAGAGCTCCATATGAGGTCTTGCCTCCTTCACAGTTTCCCTGTACTGAGCCTTTGCTCAGCCTTTATTCCTACCTGGCCTGATTCTGCTGGCCAATTAGGCATGATTCTCCTGATCACCCAGTGCCTGTATCCCCAGTAGCACTGGCTACTTTGCAAGTGCTAGTCTTCCTTAAAGGACCAGAGCAACCCAAGGATTCTGCCCTGGCTGTTACAACCAGGATCTGTAATTGACTTCTCTCGTGCTACTGTAGCTGACCTCTGTCAGAGACAGGATGCTGGGCTCGATGGACCCATGGGTCTGACCCAGTATGGCACTTCTTATGTTCTTAATGTGCACATTCTATTATGGAAGTAGTGTTCTTCCTTTGAAGGGTTATTCTCTAGCCTTTTAGTATAAATTTTAATTTCCTGGGGTTTGGAATTTTTTCACCCTTCTTGAATGGCATGAAATCTGAGTCCAACTTTCATTGGTTTTTTAAAAGCTGTGTATAAAAATAAAGCGACTGATTCCTGTTAACAATGAGCTAGGATTTAAAAGCAGTCTGCCCTTCCTCCTCCCTCCCCAAAAGAGTTTCAAAGCATCCAAAAACTTTGGAGGAAAACAGGGCTTTGATTAAGCGTAGCACAAAACCTAGTGTTTGTTTCTGCCAAGAATTTGGGGCATGGTCCTCTAGGAAGATAGTACTGGCCTAGTATTTTTTAAATTCAGGAATAAGTACCATTGACGTGAATAGGACTTGTACCCACACAAAATGCTAGCACCCATGCTATATCTACTTGGAAAATTGCCCTAAAAATCAACTGTCATTTAAACTCATCCAGAGTTTTCCTTAACCAGTAAAGAGGATTTTTAGTTATGCTCAGGGACCCACATTTACTGTGTTTTTCATTGAAGGCAATGAAGAAAACACTATGGGTGTTTTTAGATGGACCCGGGGATGCCCACCCCTAGATCTGCTCTGGGGGTGCACCCCTGCATCTACCCAGCTTCAGATGGACCCAGTGGGTTCAGGCCCTCCCCCCTACACACACACACACACCATAGAGTTGCAGGCAATCACCCGATGCTCTAGGCTGGCACCCACAACTCTGTGGTGTTGCCTGGGACCCAGTGGGTTCAGGCCCTCCCCCCTACACACACACACACACCATAGAGTTGCAGGCGATCACCCGATGCTCTAGGCTGGCACCCACAACTCTGTGGTGTTGCCTGGGGCAACGGCTGGTTACAAGTGGAGCTGCAGCATGGGTCCGCATATTAGATGGAGAGCTACTCTGATTTGGGCCAGTACCCCTAGTTTGGCCAGCCTGCTCCACTGGCAGCGCTCCGGGATGTTCCAGAGCACTGCTGGTGGGGCTGCGCCAGCTCCGCCTGCACATCTGGTGGGGTGTCTTTAGAGGGTGAAGCAGGCTGGCGCAACCAGCACCCAGACATCCCATCTATCTTAAAACATCCAATGAACACAGGTCCCTGGTTGTGCAACATGCCACAATACTCTGCTACCTCCTATCACAACAGGTACTAAAAGTTACACATCTAATTGTTTCTCCTTGCTATCTTGTTACTATTCTTTCCAGAAATCTGTGTATACTATAAATGCAGGTAGCCTGGCCCTGTTGACACCTGAAGGAATTGCTCAAACACAGCTAGGAAGATAATGGGTGTTTTTACACACACATTTCTCCTGCATGTTTGCTGCTACATCCTGAACTTTCTGTGTGTCTCTAACTCACTCACCCTGATCTTAAACATCCGGTTCTTTTAACTTCTGCATAGACCTTCTCCCAAAACTTTTGTGTTTAAAGCATTCTCCTGGGAAACTGCTTTGCTCCAGGCAGCTGTGGTCACTTGGTTTCCATGGCAGTCTGTCACATCTACAGCTGTGGCTACTTTAGGCTGCCTCAGGGCAGTGTTTGTGTGAAAAATGCATCCAGGAACTGCCTCAGGGCAGTGTGTGTGAGTGAGAGAGAGAGAAAAAATGTATCAGGAACTTACTTATGAGCTTGTAAACCCAGAAGATTGAAAAATCTGGAACTGTAAGGTGTGTGTGTAAAAATGCCCATTGTCTCATTAGCATTATTCAACTTCACTGACACAGGATAAAGGAAGGTAAGGTGTGATCTTTCACACAGAGAATGCTAGTACTAACTGTAAGCACTAGAACAATCTGTCCAGAGGATTGAGATGATAACTTTGGTACCCCAGCAGCATGTGAATAATTCATGAAACAAAGACAATAAACTCCTGCTCAGAAAGTGCAGAGAGTGCTGCAGGTACCAGATGTTGAGGGGCCTACAGGGAAATATAGTCAGGAGCCAAGACCAATAAAGCAACCCCCAGCAAAGGAGAATGAAATATTGTTTTAAATCCTTTATTTTTTTATTATTACTATTTGTACCTCCCTCCTGCAGTTTCTGGCAACCCCCTTGCAGGAAAATATTTGGAGAGAATGCAGTCAGTCCTGCCTACCCACATCACCTCCCCTTGACCCCAAAGAAAGGGAAATACAAGCACTGGAGTGCATTCTGTAAAGCAGTTTTCAAGTGAGGACTTCACTCCTAGGGGCAGAAGTACTTCACAGCATTCCTCAGTCCCCTAGAGTGGTGCTGGTGGTTTCCAGGGGAGATCATTCAATCAGAGGAGCTTAAATAAAGTGTCTCTCTCCACTGTCATCGTTTTTCTGTTCTGTCATGTATTTGGCTGATTTTCTGTACCTAGTGAGAGAGTGGTTGTCGCGTTGGTCTCAATTGTAAGAGATGAAGACAGTGTTCAAATGATATCTTTTATTGGACCAACCAAGTTCTGTTGGTGAGAATGTGCAAACCTTTGGGCCCTCCTTCCTCAGGCATGTAGCATAGCTTTAGCCAGACAGAAATAAAAACTGAACAAATGTAGGACAGGTATATATTTTGTGCCTCCTCATATATATCTGTTGTACATTGGCTCCGTTTATATATTTCTGACTGACTATGGTACATGTCTGAGCAAGGGCCTTGTGTGGACTGAAAGCTTGCAGATTCTCACCAAATGGTCCAGTAAAAGATATCACTTGAACTACTTTGTCTCCATCTCTTCTGTATCTATTTTGCTTGGCCTGTGGTCTAGTGTGGGGCTAGAATTAACTTTCATTTCATAAACCTTTGGAGCCAAACACGGGGGAAAGAGCAAGGCACATGGGTAAATCCTATCCAGCATGTTTGCATTTTGAAGAGCATGGGAAATCTTCCAGCCATTGGGAATGGACAGGGAGAGGGGGCAATGGGAACACTCATCATGGCTTAATTAATATACAGAGATGCGGACCAGAAAGGACAGTGATAGGAGAGGAAAAATCTGGGAAATGAGTGATGGAGAAAGAGTAACATAGGGAGATGGGAGAAAGAAAGGGTGGCGAAACCCAGATAGGATATTTAAGACCTATTGGTAGTGTGTGATGAGGGTCCAGAAGATGCAGAGACCAAAAAAAGGGACATGTGGAACTACGGGCCAGAAGATGAGTCTGGTGCAAGTGTGGAATCAAGAAAAAACCCACTGAGTGGTGGGAGCTAAAATCTATGCAGGAGAATGGCTGTGTGGGTAGTTCTGTGTGGACAGGTTGAGATAATGTGCCCTTTCAAGAGGAAACTGAGATGGGTAAATGAGCACATCCGAGCTTGTGGCAAAGTGTAAACTAAGGCTGGGGCCAGCGAATAGAAAACGTATGGCGCAGTGGGTAGTTTAGGAAGACAGCAAGAGAGGAAATGAGAGTGGTAATAGGAGAGAAGAAACAGAAATGGCAATTGGGAGGAAAGATGTTATGGAAGAGAAGTAATAGCTCTCCAGAACAATCATGAAGGAGTAATGGGAAAGAACACAAAGAAAGGGGGGGGGGGGAAGGAGAGGAGAAACAATCTGTGTGAAGGAAAACGGATAAAAAGGCAGATGGATATTAAAAGCTAGATGAATTCATGAAAGAAAGAATAAATTAACAGAAAAGAGAAAAAAGATCAAAGGGAAACAGAGTGAATGCATTTATTATTAGCATAAAGGGGCTGCAAACCTTACCGTATAAAACTGTGTGTTTTTCAGCCTAAGAGTTTGATGAGTCCATTGTAAACTCTACTTTGATGTCCCCAGGATGGGTCTTGTTGGATGCTTTGTGTACTTGGCATACATTTGTTTTGATCCCTTGAGAAACAGAATTTGAGAGGCCTTCAAGTATTTTTGAGACTCCCATGAAGGAAAAATTAAAGGCCTTTGTCTTTTTTTGTTCTTTGGTCCAATACGTATAGACTCTAAATCTCATTCACCATTGAAAGCATGAAGCTGTTTTTCCACTGACAGTTGGGCAGAGAACAACAATACAGAAGAGAAGTACACTGGCTTGAATGGAGCTGTTTTCTTTTTGACTGTCTATAAAATTAGAAGCTGTGCTAACCCTATTTTCAGATACGAAGATAGGGTTCTTTTGCTGAGTTAAGTGCAAACTCATTGGGTGTAAACAGATGGATGTGGAGGCTGCCTGCCCCCGTAGCTGCTCCGGGGGTGCATCCCCACGTCTGCCTGCTTGCAGCTCCACTTCAGTCCACTTAGACAGACTGGTAGGTGTCCCTGGGCCATAGGCAGCCCGTGCAGTGCCTCCCCGCCCCACCGCACCCCACCCCTGAGTTGCGGCTGCTCACCCAATGCTCTAGGCTGGCAGCTGCAACTCCATGGTGCTGACCAGGGCAAGTCACCCAGGCGTGGAGCTAAAGTATGGGTCTGCCCAATAGACAGAAAGCAGCTCCACTTTTGGCCATTGCCCCAGATTTGGCTGGCTGACCCACTATGTGCAGTGTGCTCTGGGATCTTCTGGAGCACCAGTGGTGGGGTTGCCTGCCCTGAAGCAGGCACAGACAGTTCCACTTTGCCCATCTGGTGTGTGCCTCTACACAGACCGGTCAACCCGGGGGTGAAGCAGGTAGAAGTGGAGCTGCTGTCCATCTAAAAGCACCCATTGTCTCGCCAGGATGAGCCCAATATGGAAAGAGGCAATAATAAATACAGTGAAGTCCCAACAAGGTGAGGACTTCCAGAGTTAGGCTGAAAAAGGACATAAGCAGGAGATATGAGTACATGAGTAGAAAAATGATACCATACCAGCAATCTTGGCTAATAGCCTGAAGAAAGCAGAGTCAACTCCCATTAAATTATCTTTTTACATTTTTTTACTTCTACCTTTTCCCCCTAAATATCTATTGTTTTATTCTAGTCCAAGCTTCTGGCAACTCTGCTGTATTCTCCATTGTTTTTCATTTTTATTATTATTATTCACATCTCAGTACCTCTTATTCTGGGGTTATTGACACCCACTTTAATTATTTGGCATTGTAGCAGGGTCAGGGGTCCTGGGCGTAAGTATTTGCCAGATGCTGCCCAAATGTCACGCTCAGTAGAGAAATCTACACTCGACTGTCTCTTTATTTCATATGTACACCTTATATGTATACAGCCTCCATTAAATCTCAGTACTCATAGTGGCTCTTTAGAGCTACCCTTAAGCTCTGTCCCAGTAACTCTCCCAAGTATCTCTCCAGACTCTCTGTGGGAACGTACACATAACTCTGCTGAACTCCGATGCCCATGGGGCCCCAGAAGTTGTATAAGCAGCCCCAGATGATCCCCTGATCTCTGTTGCATGTGAGCGAGGCACTCTGAGTTCCAGCCCTGCTTTAAACTCTGATCCGATGTTTACATCTGATGAATACATCAGATCTGAGTTTACAATGGGGCTGGAACTCAGAGTGTCTCACTCACATGCAACAGTGATCCGGGGTTCACCCGGAGCTGTTTATACAGCTTCCAGGGCCCTGCAGACATAGGAGTTATCAGAGTTACATGTGAGTTCATCATAAGAACATAAGAAGTGCCATACTGGGTCAGACCAACGGTCCATCGAGCCCAGCATCCT
>QEPC01014273.1:962541-992523 GCA_003113815.1 Sphenodon punctatus
GGGCCAATCAGCCCCGTCACATCTGAAAACACCCTATGATGACTTCTCTTCCATCTCTCTCAATTCCTGCACAGTTGTTTCTCTCTGAGGATGGGGTTTGCTTTGTGCCTCCCCATTTCCACCTCTAGTTTGTGCCCCTAACTTTGGATTTGGTGACAGTCTGCCTTAGTATTGCATATTTCACTGCTGTGAGGCATCGTGTTGTGCAGAGATCTGTAGAAGCCAGGCATGCTGCCAGTTCTAATTTATTCTTCCTAGTAACGGGCATTCGGTCTTAGTTGTGGCTTCTCAGGGTGCTTTCCCACATCATTGATTTATGCGCATTATTATTTTAGCAAAATATTTCCATAACTTGGGAATGCCTTCATCCTCATGTTTTCTATTCAATGTGCATGTTTGAAAAGTGCATTACAGGGTGTCCCAAATAAGGACAGGGGTTTTTATTATGTACATAGGGTGCTTTCCCACAACATTGATTTACACACATTATTATGTTATCCAAATATTTCCATGACTTGGGAATGCCTTCACCCACATTTTCTATCCAATGCACATGTTTGAAAAGTGCATTACAAGGTGCCCCAAACTCTTGAATAAGGACGTTTTTTATTATGCGTATAGATTGTGTGAATGTTGCACTGAAACCACATTCACATAACGCACATATTTTCAACGTGGGAATGCAGCACAGAATGTGAATAAAAGCAAGAGAAATATGTGCATCACACTGAATGTGGGAATGCTTATAATACACAATTTTACACTGTGCATTAAGTTCAAATGCAGAGACAAGTAGAATGTGTGAATGGGGAATAGCAAATTGTAATGCACCTCTTAAACAATTTATTTTATTTATTTATTTTTATTTATTTCTTAACATTTCTATGCCGCCCCCTCATGCCCACAGCATCTCGGGGCGGCTAACAATACAATAAAACAATAAAACAATAAAATTTTAAAACAATAAAATTAAGCAACCAGATTAAAACAATGTGGACTTTTTTATAATGTGGGAAATCACCTCAGAAACTCATGTCTGTAGCCACTGACTCTGTTAGGTGAGAGCCTGTCTCAGTTTTTCTGTGGTGAGGTATCTACTGCTGCAATCAGTCTGTACAAGGATCCCTTTTTAATTATACCTTGTTTTGTCCCTACCATCCTTCCATAGACAATGGATTATATAAAAAATTCACACTGTGAATAAAGCGGCAGATGCACATGAATATGCACCTTTGGGACAGCTGGCATCCCTAACCATTGCCCTGGCCCTAACACTGATGTTGGCCAGCTCCTACTTCCTCCCCAGATTTTGCAAGTGACCTGAGTGTGGAGCCCAAATGTCTGGCTTAGCATGGGCACCCAACATCCCTAATATAACTGTGAACCCAGCCATTTAGTTTTAAAGGTGCTCTGCTAGTATAAGTGGGATATTCTATGTGTAAAGATTATAAAGCGAGCCTGAGGTAATTTCAGGAGGGTTACAGCACCCGGCCACATTTACCCTGCTTTGTAATTTGGTTGGTACAGTTCAAACACTGCAACACATGAGGATGTTTCCCCATGAGAAAAGTCATTGTTGCTTCAGCTTCGTCCATCTCATCTCCCCAGGAAGATTTCCCACTTCAAAGGAGATTGTTGGTAGTGCACACAAGAAATGTGTTTTAGTAGCAATACGACCTTGCCTATCTGTTGGAAGCTTGAATGAATATTCTGCTCAAGGCACATTCAACCCCAGTGTCACCTTTTCCCTTTCTCAAGAAAAGAGAAACCTACATTAACTTCAGGACAGGATAATGCAGAGTCATTTCCATTTAGGCACCATGAATGTCCCTTTTGAAGTAGTATGGTAATCTGAAAGGTAAAGCAATGGGAATATAAACAACACAGATGATGGTGCCAGCCAAAGAAAATTCCTCTAGGTATTGCTTTCAACAGTATAGTGTCATATGAAGCAGTAGTGGGTTTGTGTTTTATGTTAAGAAAAGTCAAAGCTTAAATCCCCAGCTATCCAAACATTTTTTTTTTATTAAGCACAACTCAAACTAATAACCTCATACAATAAATTGTATTACAAACATGGCTAGTGGGAGGGCTGCTGCAAATTGCTGACACTTAAGGATTAAAAAGAAACAAGAAAACAAGAATAATGCATCCCAGAAGGTATGAGGGTCATTATTTTGGCTGTATAGATTTCTTTGATGATATCTCTTCCTTTGTGACTATACGCAGTAAAAACAATGAGGCCCTAATCATTTCAGGACTCTTTCCCCTTCCCTCCAATCTCTGCTTCGATTTCAGGCCTCTTCTAAAGTTGCAATATCTCTTCCACCAAGGCATTTGCTGCTCTATGCCACTCGCTGAGACTGTGGCTGTTTCAAGCAGAGCTCTAGACCCTCCAATGGGGCCAATGGCATTCAGATTCAGAGACCATGGGTGTCAGTGGAGGGGGCAGGGGAAGGATTTTCCCTGCTGATTTACTGCAGCCCCATCATGACATAATCTTCTATAAGTGGCCATGCTGAAAACAGTGAGGGGGGTGACCATTTTGGAAAGGGGGCTGAAGAAGAAGACTCTCTGCCCCTTTCTGTCTGGGGACGCCATCCCCTACAGACCATTGTGACAAGGCGATGCTTTGGAGAGGTGGGGCCATGTCAGAAAATGTGTGAGCCTTAATGTAATGTGGGCAGAAAAGGTGTGGGTGTGGGAGAGCCCAACCTTTGGCCCAAGCCCTGCTACTGGCAGGAACCTAGTGACACCCCTGTTCCTTGCTGCTCTCTTTGGGTATTAACAGATGAGACAGTAGCCCACATCAGATGGGTAGCCACCTGCCAGATGTTCGTCTGAACCCACCAACCCCTGCCTTGCAGCCCCCACTCACGACATCATTCCGGTGAATGTGGAGTCCAGCATGCAGGTGAATGCTGGTTAAGGCAAGCGAATGCATACCCACATTAGGGTGCGAATTTTGTCTGTTAGGGTGTATGCAGCCTCTGTGTACATACAGGTGCACCAGGACCATAAAAACTGCTGTGCCTAGAGCAGTTTGGGGAGCAAGCGCTCCCACCACTCTCACAGGCCCTGTGCCTGGTTACTTTCACTTTTGGGGGCACTCCAAAAAGTCGCTCTAAAAAGCAAAAATAAACAAGAACATGGAAGAAGATCACGGTGGAAGCAGCCACGGCTGTGTCAGGAGAGGGGGTGTGGGTGCAGAACTGCTCGGCTGTACAGTTAATTGTGCAGAACATGTGAGTGGTGGTTACACACAGGGTCCACGGAGTGGACCCCAGACTCCAGCAGGATAATCTCTCGTCTGTTAACAAACACCCATGGATATTGGCAGGAAGTGCCGAGGTGTGAGGGGTTACCTTGAGCCACCTTAGGCCCCTGCACTGTCTTGCTAGCTCAATGACAATTTACAGCAATGAAGAAAATACACTTTCCTTTCCTCTGATAGATTCACTTGCTGTCATGAGTGCTACCATGAAAGGTGAAAATTTTCCACACATTGAAAGTCCTGTACAGCAACTTGTTTTATCTAACTATATGTAATTGGTGGAAAACCACCTTATTTCCCTCTTTTCTGGTTATGATTTATAAAGTGTGCACATGTGTCTTGTCTTGATTTTAATGGGTCCCCCCCCCCCCCGTTTGTTGTTATGTTTAAAATGTAGGTCCTACTCCTGTCTCACCTGCGTGACTCTGTAGTGACCAGAAGACTAGTGAAATTGTGATATTGCTGAGGAAGATTGGGAGATGAAAATATTTTATACAAGCTTTTATTACTGCTGTTATTGTTAGCTATTGCTTGTGTGATTGTAGCAGATGGAGACCTCTATGTACTAGGAGCTGAACAAACACCTAGGACTGTCAGATCTGCCCCAGAGAGCTTGAAGCCTGCCAGGAGAAAAAACAAACAAAGAGTTGGGGGGAAGCAAAACAAAGCAAATATACAAGGTAAGTGAGTAGGGTGCTGAGTGCTTGCTACATGGGTTTCTTGTATGGATTGGGTTTAGTATAAATACCATATTGACTGCCCACCAGAGGGAAGGATGCAGGAAGACCTAGAATGGAAGTCAGGAGTCACTTCCTGACTCTGCTACTGGTTTCTTGCATAACCTTTTCATCTCCCTATTCTTTAGCTCCCAATCTACAAAATCAGATAATTTATTGCCCAAAGTAATTTTTTAATATTTTTTATTGTTAATTAATTATTAATTATTGTTTGTTATTATTTATTATGTATTTATATAGCATCAGCAATGTACCTGGTGCCTTACAACGTTTGAAAATAGGATCCCTGCCCTGTGGGGCTTACAGTCTAAGAAAGACAATGGAGGGAAGATGGGGGCAACAGAGCAAGAGATGAGGATACATTCATGAAGGTGTGAGGTTAGCTTAGTTACATAGTTACATCGGGGAAGGAAGGGGAACTAAGGGGATGAGGAGATAGGCAAGGCCTGACGAAAGAGTTAGGTTTTCAGGAGGGATTTAAAGGTTGGGAAGGAGGGAGAGGAGCAAATGTATTTGAGGAGAGCGTTCCAGGCATGGAAGGCAGCAAGGGAAAATGGGTGAATATACTTTGAGGAGCAGCAGAGCTGTGGGAAAGCAAGGGTGGTAGTGCACGTGATCAAAGCAGCAGGCGAGGTGGAAGATCTTGGCAGCAGTGTTTTGAATTGATGAAAGCAGGGAAGGCCAGTGAGAAGGAGATTGCAATAGTCAAGATAAGAGATAACCAGAGCATGAACTAGGGTTTTAGCAGTGGAAACAGTGAAGAAAGGATTGATTTTAGTGATGTTGTGCAAGGAGAGATGACAGGATTTAGCAACGGATTCGATTTGAGGTTTAAATGAGAGGGAAAAGTCAAAGATTAAGCCCAGGCTACATTCCCAAGGGTAAGGCTGAAAGGTAACACCTCCCCACCCCACCCTCATTCATGGAAATTGAGAAGGAAGAGAGAGGGGAAGGCTTTGGTGGGAAGACTAAGGGTTCAGTTTTGGCCATATTAAGTTTAAGTTGATGGTGAGACATCCAGGCAGAGATGTAAGAGAGACAGTTTGTGATACAACATTGGATGTGGAGGGTGGAGAGACAGAGTTGAGTGTTGTCAGCATAGAAGTGATATTGGAAGCCATGTGATTCAATGAGTTTGCCAAGGGACAGAGTGTAGAGGGAGAAGAGACGTGGGCCAAGAACAGTGCCTTGGGGAACTCCAACAGAGAGGGGAAGTGATGTGGAGGAGGTACCAGCAAGAGATGTAAGAAAAGAACCAGTCAAGGACTGAGTCCTGGAAGCTAAGGGTGCGGAGCAAGTTGAGAAGGAGCGAATGGTCAACAGTGTCAAAGGCAGCAGAGATCAAACAGGACAAGAATGGAGTACAGGTGATTGGATTTAACTCAGAGAAGATCATTAGTGATTTTAGCAAGAGCAGTCCACATATAGTGGAGAGGACAGAAGTCAGATTGGAGAGGGTTAAAGGAAAAGTTGACAGAGAGGAAGTCAAGAAGACAGTAGGCGTAGACAACACACTCCAGGAGCTTGGAAGCAAAGAGGACAAGAGAGATGGGGCAGTAATTGAAGATGTCAGAGGGGTCAAGGGAAGGCGAGAAAGTAGCATGTTTGAAAGCAGAGGGAAAGGAGCCAGTAGAAAGGGAGAGGGTGACAATGTGCAGCTGAGATGGCGAGACAGAGGGGGCAATAGAGGTCAGAAGGCGGGAGGGGATGGGGCCAAGGGGACAAGCAGAGGGGTTGGACATGGAGAGAGGAAGGTGATCTCATCAAGAGAAGCTGGTGGGAAGGAGAGACGGAGGAGGAGAGTGGGGAGGCAAATGGGGATGGAGAGGTGTGGAAAGCGATATCCTGGTGGATTTTATCAATCTTGTTAGTGAAAAATGAGGAGAGATCCTGAGCATTGAGGGAAGAGGGGTGTGGTGAACAGGGGGGGTTGAGAAGGGAGTTGAAGGTAGAGAAGAGACAGTGGGGTTGCAAGAATGCAATTCAATGTGGGCAGCAGCAAAGTAGTGCTGCTTTACAAGGGAAATGGCAGAGCTGAGGGCAGAGAGGATGAACTTTAGAAAATCAGTGCGGTCATGAGATTTCTGCCATGTTCAGCAGCATGAGAGCAGGAACACAGTTGGTGGATGGAAGGGGTGTGAGCCAGGGTTGGTGATTAATGGGGCAGGTAGGGTGGGAGATGAGGGGAGCAACGGAGTCTAGGGTAGAGGATAGAGAGGAGTTGAGGGAGAAGACAGCAGAATCAGGGGAGGTGGCAGAGGAGACTGACGAGAGTAGCAGGGAGAGAGAGAGGAGGCAAAGTTCAGGCAGTTAATAGACTGAAAGTCACAAAATGTATGAGAGGTAGGGCTTAGAGGAAGGGGGTAAGTGGGAGATCTAGAATGAGGCAAAATGGTGGTCAGAGAGGGGGAGGGCATCAAAAGAGAGGTAGGAGATGGATCAGTTTTTTAAGAATATATGGTCGAGGGAATGGCCATCATGGTGTGTAGGGCAGCAAGTCCAGAGATGGAGGTCAAATGAAGAGGTAAGAGAGAGGAAGCAGGAGGTAGCAGAATGAGAAGAAACATCAGCATGAATGTTGAAGTCCCCAAGGATGAGGGTGGAATTGGGAATATTGTCAGAGAGAAAAAAAGTGAGCCAGGAGTCAAACATGGAGAGGAAGGAGGAGAGTGGACTTGGGGTGTGTGTGTGTGTGTAAATGACAACTACACAGAGGTAGAGCGGGGAGTAGAGGTGAATGGAGTGAGCCTCGAAGGTGGAGAATGAGAGGGAGGAGCAGTGAGAGGTTGGAACTGGCAGGGTTTAGAGAGGAGGAGGCTGACACCACCACCACAGCCGTCAGAGTCGAGCGAGTGGGTGAAGGTCAGTGCCCCCAAAGGAGAAAGCAGCAGGAGTCACAGTGGCGCAAGGGAGAATCTAGGTCTTGGAGAGGACTAGGAACTGGAGGGAGCGAGAGAAGAAGAGGTCATGGATAAAAGGAGCTTTATTGATGGAGGACCAGCAATTCCAAAGAGAGCAAGAGAAGGGGAGCAGACATGGGGGAAGATGGGGGGTGGGAATGAGGTTATGAGGTGGGGGGTTGGCAGTGGGAGAGAGGGAAAGGACTAGTGGCTGGGGAATGGTGGGGAAGGGACAGAGAAGGTGTTGGGATGAGTGGGAGGTATTGAGAGGGTCTAGAGGAGGAGGGACAATCCAGGAGAGGAGTAGAGAGAAAAAGAATTGAGGTGGAAGAAGAAGGGACGTGAGTAACACAGGGGAAGAATAGAAATTTTGCCCAGAGCTTGCCTCAGACCCTTCCTGAATGGGGGGAGACTGTGCTCAGTTTGTAAAAAAACTAATTGCCAGGGCCCCACCCAGAAGCCATGCCCCCTGCCCCAGAAGTCACACCTACACCTCAGAGCTTGTCAGATCAGAAAACTGAACCCTAGTTTTCAGCTAGCACCCCAACTACTGGACCATCCTGCCTCTCTATAGCTGAGCATAAGACTGGAGTTCTTGTGATTTATTTAATCTCTATGAAGACCAGTTCAGAGTGTGGGGCAGGAAAGACATTAATGAAAGCCAGGGCCTGTCTTAGAATGTGCAGGACCCAGGGCAAAGACAAAATGTGGGGCCCTGGGCAGGACACCCTTCATGTGGGTCTAAAGGTAATCATGTTTGGGCCCCACAGGGAGAGAATAAGGCCCCAATGCCCTACCCTGATGAAAACAGGGGCCATTGTGGGCCCCCCAAAGAGAGTGGGGCCTGGAGTGGCTACCCTGCATTAAGACTGGCCCTGATGGAAACTTAATCAACCATCCAGGCCTTTTCTGGCTTTCGTTTCCAGACCTGAAATGGCCGATATTGGCCTTCTCCTGGTCTGTCACATTTTGGGGGGCACACTTCTCCGAGGAATTCTTCCCAGAATTACTCCCCCCCCCCAATTTAATTGCCAGGACTGAGCACTGGCAAGCAAACTTTCCCCTCCCCCCATATTAAGTCCAGGGCCTTCGAATTTAAGCTAAAAAGCTGGGAATTACCCTCCTCTGCTAACTAATGTTCCTCTGCCCTCTTGCACCACTCCCATGAGAGCCACTGGTCATAAACATGCTTCAGCATGATGGTTCCCCTTAAGAAGCAGACCTGACAAGTACCTGAGCAAATGTTCCATATACTTTGTTGTGGCTTGTCCCATCGGGTGTTTTTAAATGAGATGCGGTGGTGGGTGTCCGTGATCAGTGCAAGGGGACCAGCGTGTGGGTACCGCGCATGGGGAAGCACTTCAAATGAGCACCTCCCTGCACAGCCACCCTCTTCACATACCACCCGCCTCATCCCACACGGGGAACTCTGAATTTTCCAGAGTGCCCCGTGCGTGGACTGGGTGGGCAGAGCGTGGGGCACAGGAGTGCACCCTACACACACGCACACCTGTATCAAACAAGACCTCCCCCACGTGGACAGTGAGTGTCCATGTATGGGTGGGGGTCTCATTGAAAAATACCCATAGATCTGTATGCTCTCCAACTGCCCTCTGCTGTGTCTGGTGTAGCTGAATGGGACAGGGGTTCACTACAGCAAGTTGCCAGAATTCACACTCCTATACGTCCATCATAACTTAAGAAGGATCTGAGTAGGAAGAAACCCTCAAACCTTTGCTTTTGAGGAGGCAGGGAATTGCTCAGTGAGCAGGCCCCCACAAAGACACATGCAACAAGATAGAAGCAGACTGTTTAAACCCTCTTTGTTATTTTCTTTGCTTCCTTGTTTGTACATCTGTCCTAGTGACAATTTCAACACAGCTCTGGTGCAAGGTGGGGAGGTCTCTGTTGCTGAGCAGAACACAAAACATTTCTCTTGCCAACACCCTAAACAAACTGGCAATGGTGCAATGAGAACTTCTCAGGAAACTAAAGAGAAGACTTGTCCGTCAAGAAAAGAACAAAAACTCTGCTCATGACACAAGATTGGCACTGGGCATTATCACCAAGGTGTGATTATGCTTCACTGTGCTTTGATGACAGTATCCAGAACATTTTCCATGTTAGCATTCCTCTTCTCATGCCAGTTGTTCCCATTCCTTATTAGAAGCTGTGTTCCAGGTGTAATTTCTTTGGCCTCCCTGGTACCTATCTTCTTTTGAAATAAGAGTTCTGGTAGCAGTTCTGGGCGAGGCCTCTGCTGGAGACTCTAGAGAGCCAGAATTGAAACACAACTACTGTGTCAGGTTGTGACAATATGGGGATAATATGGACCATTGATCTGACTCATTTAGGCAGTTCCTTATATCCTTATAGCATTTATCTAACCTCCAACTTCCTGCTATGTTTTTTTTTTTCCCTGCTGCCTCCAGTTACTAACCTATACATTAACTAACAACTTCATGGTGCAACCACTGGCACTGTGAAGCTGCTAGTTCCTGCACAGGCTAGTAACTAAAGGTGGCAGAAAAAACCCTAGAGGAGCTGGGGTGGGAAGGGGCATGCTCACACATTCATTTTGAGAGAAGATATTGGGTACTTTTAGATGGACGGGCTGCCCCAGTGCTGACCGCGCCAGCCTACCTCTTCCCCAGGTGGCCCATCCATCTAAAGGCATCCTGCCAGATGTGCAGACGGAGCAGGCACGGAGAAGACTGCTTCTGCTCTGAAGCAGCCCCGTCAGCAGTGCTCCAGAACATCCAGGAACACCGTCGACAGAGCGGGCTGTCCAAACCTGGGGCACTGACCTGAAAAATAGCAGCTGTCTGTCTGATGCACTCAAGGACCTCAGGTTCTTCCCTGAGTTAGAGACGCAAGAGGTATTTCAGAGAATTAGAGGTAATTACTAATCTAGCTGCTTATGCCTATCAAGCAGCGGTGAATAGGACGATGCATCCACTTATGGCTCTCAAGTGAAATTATGTTATATTTGATAGTATATTTTTTACGTATAAGTATTTTTGTGGTATTATTTTAATGTTTATGTTTTGTACGTGTATGTATGTATGCATTGTGGATGGCTATGGCGAAAGCTAAATGCCTGAATAAATAAACTCAAACTTGTCTGATGCATGGACCCACACTGCTGCTCTGCTTCCAGCCGGCCGTTCCCCGGGCAACACCATAGTATTGCAGACACTCTAGCCTGAAACTCTATAGCATGGAGGGGGTTGGGGGATTCACCACACGGGCGGGCCACAGACTGAGGAACTCTCCGGGTCTGTCTGATCCTGACCCAGGCGGGGCTGGGAGCGGGCTGACATGGGGGTGCAACCCCAGAGCAGCTCTGGGAGCGGGCATCGCAACATCCATTGTTTCAGTCAGAAGGGAGCCTGAGAAACAATTTTAAACTATTCCAATTAGAAGGGATGGTGGAATGGAATGAGATCTGAAGAGCCTGTTTAACAGCTGGAAAATGGACAATGTATTGTACCCTGTTGATTCTGCTAGATCTTTCAGCAGCCTTTGGAGCCACTTTGGTCATGGGATGTTGACATGGCTGCAGGTGCGGGAGCTGGCCAGGGTGCACACGACTACCCTTGAGTGGTTCTGCTTATTCCTGACTGGGAGAATCCAGAGGGTGGTGATGGGCAGTGGCTCGTCAACTCCTTGGGAACTCCCTTGTGGAGTCCCGCAGGGTTCCATCTTGTCCCCACTCCTGTTCAACGTGTATATGAGGCCGCTGGGCAAGACCGTTTGGAGATTTGGTGTGAAGTGCTATCAGTATGCTGATGACACCCAGCTCTATCTCTTCTTTTCATCTGACCCAGTTCCTGCAGTGTCGGTGCTTACCTAGTGCCTTGCCATTGGAGACTGGAGGCAGACGAGCCGATTGAAGCTGAATCCAGACAAGACCGAGGTGATGATTGTTGGTCAGCCGTGTGACTTGGGTCACATAGGAACCATGTTACTGATGGGGTCCAGCCTCCCTTGGTCACTCAGGTTCGTAGCCTTGAGGTGCTCTTGGATCTACTGCTGTGCCTGGATTGCCAGGTTGCGGCGGTGGCCAGGAGCGGTTTTCACCATTATCATCTGGTGAGAAGGCTGCAACCTTTTTTATCACATCCAGATCTGGCCAACATTGTCCGTGCCTTTGTAACCTCGAGGCCAGACTACTGCAATAGGCTCTACATGGGGCTGCCCTTGAAGACTGTTTTGGAGGCTAGGCTTCAGTTGGTGCAGAACGTGGCAGCCTGCCTTCTGTCAGGGACAGGTCGCTGGGAGCACGTTAAACGAGTCTGTACAATAGCATTCTGAGCACAATTCAAGGTATGGGTTTAACCTATAAAGCCCTAAATGGGTTGGACTCCAGGTATCTGAAGGACTGACTCTTCCTGTATGTTCTGTCGCAGGCTCTGAGGTCAGCTGAGGGTGCCTCTTGCAGGTGACACCTGCCTGCGAAGTTTTTACCACAAGCTAGCAAACAGAGGCGTTCTCAGTGGCAGCCCCACAGTTATGGAACTCCCTCCCTGTGGAAGTCTGCTTGAGCCGGCTAATATTCTGGAGGAGATGTAAGACCTTCTTGTTTGGCCAGGCATTTTGTGGGCAGGGGTGGGGGTGGATGGGGTTGGGTGGTAGGGTTTAAGGAGGAAGTTTGGATGGAAGGGAGTGTTGGGGTAGGCAGGGATAGGGATTAGGTGGGAGGTTGTCGAGGGGGTTGGAAATTGTATTTAAATGTTTTAAAATTAAATTTTATGTGTTTTGTAAGCCACCCTGAGCCTTCGGGGAAGGGAGGGGTAAAAATGTTAAATAATAGAATAAATTTTAAAAATGCACTATCCTTGATCGGCCACAGAGCCTTTATCTCACCAGAAGCTGTGTGCGAGGGCAGTGACATGGTTCTTACAGACATACCCTGCTGACTGACTACAGCACTTAAGATAATTGTCTCTTAAACAACCCCCAGTCTCCGCCTGTTGCCAGGTTTTTCATTCTTGGGACAGATGACAACCCTTGCTTGAAACTGTGTTTCAAGTGCAGTTTTTCAGCCTCCCTTCCAGGAACCTGTCAGGGGTTGTAAAGGAAGAGAGTTTCAGTAGCAGATATTCTGCCTCCGCCTTCTTGCTGTACCTTCTACCATGGAACAGGTCAATTTCCTAGTTTCCCACCAAAGTTGCTTTTGAGGATTCTAGCTAGATTCCTTCTTACAGGTTGGTCCGAAACACTTTCCTCTCCCCCCCCCCCCCTCTAAACAATGAACCTGGCCAATCCACGTCGGAGTAACTCTGAACATATTTGTTGACATGTTGCTAGGCAACATCTTAGAGACAAAAGAAAGGCATTCTCATTTCCATGACAACAAAAGATGCTAATCTTCCAAGCCCTGAAAGAAAGAAGGTGATCCTGTACTTTTCTGCTGTTAGTTCCTTCCCAGCTCCTGGTTGTTCACTGAAAGATCAGGCATAGGTGCTGAGACTTAAAGGTAAGACTGCAGTTGCGGGGAGAATGCGACTCATTTTTTATTCTATATCTGCATAGATTTCTCTCTCAAAAAGTGACAGGGATGAGTTGAATGTCCCTGGACTCTGGAAAAATTGGGATCTAGATACCAAAATACAACTAGGGCCTTTTTAGACAAAGTTGTTTGTTTGTTTTGTTTTAATAGAAAAAACAGGAATGACTTTTCTGGATTACAAGAATTTCCCTTTATCCAGTTCCTCCAAACCTTTTAAACTAACAGTCCTGTAAAACTTCTTTAAGGGAGCAATGTAGGCAATAGAGTTTGCTGTGTGAGTCCCAAATATAAGCATTAGAGACAAAGTACTAAAGTGATATCTTTTATTAGACCATCTATAAACTGGGAGGCTTCCAGTTCCACTTAATGGGCATACAAATAAAATGAAAACTCAGTATGTGACATTTTTACTGAAGAGATATTGTGATCTCTCATCATGTTTTACAAAAAACTTTATTTCAATTATTAGTTAGTGCAGAGATAGTCATGTACCCATTCAAGAACGCTGACTGCAATGAAATTTAAACACCACAAAGCTGGTAAATGAAATGTTAAGGTTAGGTCACATTACCTTTTATATTACTCAATTGTCAAACATGACCTATATGTAAGACTTTTTAATATAGCAATATTAAATACCATAATGTATCTAATAATGGTGAAATATGTATTATCTCATTGATTGGTAAGAGCTGCAGAAAAAACATTGTGGATTGGAGCCCCTAGGAAGATGGGCCATAAGGTTCATAGAAGGACACAGAGTTACACCTAAAACTAAAGAGGGAAATTTTCAGATCCAACAGCAGTATCTAAAATTGCTATACTTATGGTCATAATGTACGATGATTGAAAGCCTGAATATGAAAGCCTTAATTCTCATTCTGTGGCTCAATTAAATTCAGGGGCTTAAATTATATATTTCTTTAAGGTATGCACTATGCAGTGTTGTGGTATATTATAAATTATGAGTTAAGGTTGTGATTCCAAGTTTTCTATCATCTTGACAGAGTCGTGTGGCATTCTCACTGATTTTTAGTTTTTATTAATGACATGCAATAAACTTTCACATTCTGAAAAAAGATTATCACTAAAAATAAAAATCAGCAAGGACAAAGTTAAATTGGTTTGTGAAGTCCTTAACTTTTCAGGTTCTGGCTTTGGGGCCCAAGGGAATGGGTGGGATAGAAACATTAAAAAAAAAAAAAAAATTAAATTTAAATTTCATTGTACTCAACATTCTCGAACGGTACATATTAGAGCTCAGGGGAATCCTCTGCAACTCTCAGCCACTATTTCCCACCCAGACAATAGCACACTAAGGCTGTTTTTAAATGGGACATGCCCATGGGGATCCACCCATCCCCCAGAGCACCCCTCTGAATGACGGCGTGGGTTGGCGCACGCTTCCATGACCCATGCACCGCCCACTCATGCCCATGCATGGAGTATCATGGAAAAATCTGGGATGCTTTGTGCAGGGGCAAAAGTGGATGATGGGTGGGTAGTGGTGCACACCCATCCTGGCCTGTTTAAATCCGCCCCCCACCCCCCAACTCACTGGACATGCGTCGGCGCTCCACGTGGTTGCACACAGATCCGTCATAGAGCCACCCCACTCTCTCCATCTCAGATGCCTCCAGCACACCCACACAATGTACATTTTTATCTTTGTCTTTTTTATCGTCCAAGGAAAAATAGTGTAATAATGACCTTCAAAAACTGACTCATTTAGAACTTCTTGTTAAATTTTTTTTAGTTCATATAGAAAAACGAAACAAAATCTACTGAGACTTTGTAGTATGTTGAACCACCAAAACTGAGATTTGAACCAGTATTCCCAAGTAGTGGGTACTTTCAGACATGACGCTAACCACCCTTTAACCACCCTTGGTGGTTATTTATGCATGTTGCAGGGCTGTATTGGTGCCCTATGCAGCCCTGCAACATGCATAAATAACCACCAAGGGTGGTTAAAGGGTGGTTAGCGTCATGTCTGAAAGTACCCAATGTTACAGCACTGAAATCCATTGACTTAACTTAAGCAGAGATGCCCACCCAGTTAGAACTCAATGCTACCTTGCTCCTAGTGGAGGAAAGATGTATTTCAGTCAGAGTCACCTGTATCTCTCTGAGGCTGAGATCTATTTCAGGTCACATAACCAGAAGTTATTATAATTTAAAAATGATTAGTCTGAGTGAAGAATACTAGTTAAAAGCAGAAAGAACATGTGGAAAAGCTACATTCTAATTTTCAGTTCAGTACAAGCCAAAATGAGAGTTTGAGCCCAGCAAAAAGAAGAAAAGGTCACAATATTTTATTTTATTTTTTGTCCCTTGGCCATTAATTTTAAGGAACTATAACTTAAGAACATCCTCCCCTAAGCCCATATAATTTTACATAAATATAATAGTACCCCCCCACACACACACACAAACCTCTTGCATATCAATTTTCAGTGTCCTTACCATTTAAAGTTTTGGTATTTAGCTAGATAACCATCTCTGTCTTAACTATTGTGTGGGTTCATGCTGTACTATAATTAGCCCACACTTCAAACAAGCTGGCTGATTTATTGGATTGACCATAGGGCTGAGAACTAGGCAAATCTGAGTTTTGATCCCAGGTCTATCCTTTTCTGTGACCTTGGGTAAATCACTTAGAGTCACAAAGTTGGAAGGGACATCAAAGGTCATCTAGTCCAGCCCCCTGCACCACTGCAGGACCTGCCACACCCATCTGAACATAAAAATAAAAATCTCAGCAAAAGATACAAGTGGAGACTGGGAATGGGACCGATGCTGGGGAAAAAAGAGAAGATTTAGAAAAAGAAAAATCCAGATGTCCCAAACAGGTGAACCACACCCATGCTTGCAGGAGAAGGCAAAAAAAAATAATCCCTCAGAGGGTGTGTTAACAAACATGATGATGGTTCACTTAGATGCACTTGGACCTGCTCTGGCCTTCAGGCCACCATCAGTTTGTTTGGAGCAATCCAAATGTTTGCCACAGAGTTCTCCCAGGTGTGTTGGCAGCTAGTCCAGGCTATCCACCAACGTACCTCCCTAGGAAATGTCCCGCCCAACTGGGCTGAAGTAGGGTCCATGGAGTATCCTGCTTCTCCTGGGCTGAGCCGGAGTAGCCACCCCACCCTCCCCAGCCACATGAATATTTGTTCTGTGGCCAGACCTGATCCTGACCGGGTTTCTAGCGGTTTCCCAGTATGGAGCAGTTTATGACGGCAGTACTCCATCGTCACTTGTATTTTCACCTTGGTTTGGTGAAGTCTGTCTTTTCCTAGAAGTCTACCTTCTCAAAAACCCATTCCATGACTGATGAAGCCAAAGTCCTGCTGATGACACCACCTGTACAACCATCCATTGACCCCCATGATATGACTGATCCTTCCTTGACCTTTACCTTCCACTGGAAGGATAGAGGAGAAAACCACCTTGCTCTTCATCTCTTTCAGCCTCACTCTGAGCCTCAAAGTTATCTTTGGCCTTCTCAGTGTTATTCCTTGCAATATCTTTTGTTCCCACATGAATAAGCAGCAGCAGGGAGTGGTTGGAAGATCCAAGAAGCCTTGTCAGTCTCTAATTTGGGCTCCAGGCACACCTTAGGATGTTGGGTCAGGCCGGCAAATAGATGCTTCTGTTCCTCTTGGGAGAGAATCCCCAATCACCACCACTCTTCCCTGCCTGGAAATGGTGACTTGTTTCTTCTTCTTCTGAGGCTCCTTCCCATCTCCATCTTCCTCTGTCTGTAGATCCTCTTGTCTCCTCTTTATCCTTGTATTTATTATTATTCTTATTATTTATTTTATTTATATAGTGCCAGCAATGTATCTGGCATTGTACAATCTATATTTACAGACAGGTCCCTACCCCTAAGGGGCTTAAAATCTAAGAGACAAGGGAGGGGGAGACGAGGGAGAGGTAAACATCGGGAGAGACAAGAGTACATTCAGGAGGTTGAGAAAGTTGCAGGCTCATGTGTTTCACTTTGGTTACAGGGAATTAGATTCTGAGTGACAGGGGAAAGGATGATGTTTCACTTGTAACAAGCTAGGGAATGCCTGATGAAAGAGGTGGATTTTCAGGAGGGATTTGAAAGTTGGGAGGGAGCGGAGCGAATGTATCCAGGAAGGAAGTTCCAGGCATGAGGTGCAGCAAGGGAGAAGGGGTGAAGATGTTTAGAGGAGCAAGGGGTTTGCGAGCAGGTGAGGGTGGGAGCAGAACTCCTATCCTTGACTTGCTCTGTCATTTCTTCCTTTCTTCTGCTGAGATTAGCTTCCCTCTTCCTCCTCCTCACAGCTCCAACTTCATTCCCTAAAACAGAAAATCTCTATCTTTCCTTCACTAACTCTTCTTTTCCTTTGCCCTCTCTTCTTGGATATGTTCCACCATGGGTCACACTCCTCCTGTAGGAGTATTCTCTCCTGGTCTTGTTGCTCGGGCAGTGTTTGGAAATCTTGCATTTGTGATGTAATCTCCTCACTTCTTGGCTTAACAAGCTTTTCCAGTTCCCTTTGAGACTCTCCAGCATGAGTGTCACCAGTTGCATCTCCAAACCCTGGATCTTTTCTTCCATGAGGTTAATGAGCCAACATTTCATACACACATAAGACTCTTCTGGTCCACAGTCAAGGAGGATGCACATTCAACAATTATCTTTTTTGTCTCCATTCTTCCACAGGTTCCCTCAGCTCCCACTAACAGCTGTAGCATTTTTACATGACTTGGCATTGCACTGACATGCCTTTTACATGCATTAGCAGTGCCTGTGGATCACACAAACATGCCCAGCTTTGCAAAAATATTTTCAACTATAGTAGCCAATAGCTGGGCATAGAGTCGGTCCTGTGAGGACACAACATGGCCAATAGTGGCCGGTACTTGCTCACGTGCAGTGTGCAGCCAATCCTAACTAGGCATCTGCTCAGCTGTGTAAAGTTTTCAAAACATTAGGCTTGTAGTCTGTTGACTTCATGGATGCCTGTAACACAGCCATGGATCCAAAGATCTTCACAGTGCACTACAGGTCTTCATGACCGCTGCTGAGCAAAATATTCGAGTCATCCAGCAGATCCAAAGTTTCTGCTGCCATTGGCTCAATGAGATTGCAAGTAGGGCTGTAGCTGAATGTCGCAGCGGTAGCTATTTTCGCTGGAAACAACTTTTCTGCAATTAGTGGTACGGCGAGGCAGAGACTTTCATTCCACTAGTTTCATTCCGCTACTACTGCAGGTCCGCTAATTTCATTCTGCTACTTCCACAGGCTTCGCAAAATAGCGGAAACATGACATTTTCGCTACTTCCGCCATTCCGCCAGCGCCACAAGATAGCGGAACAACGGTTTTCTGACAGTTTCCACAATTTTTCCACAATTCCACAATTTGCAGAATACCGGCGGAATTAGCGGAATGTCCGCAGAAAAGCCGCGGTGTGGCGTGGGCAATTCCAAAATGGTGGAATGGAATCGCGGTGCAGTAACAGCTACTGCCGCATCAGGCCTAATTGCAAGGAACACTGAGATTGCAAGGATTGCTCAATCTGTGGCCAGGGTAATGGGATACACCACATTGCAGAGGCGGCTCCTGCATTGGTGTCATGTACATGCCTTCCTCCAGTGACAATGGATCATGCTGGGGAGGACTGAAGCCCTGCAAGGGGAGCTTGTGCATGCTGAGAGGAAGCTTCCAGGATACACAGCTTCAGTCACTAATGCCCCTCTGCCAGGGCCAGGCCCAGGGTTTGTGAGGCCATGTGCGAAGTCTTGGTGCAGGGCCTAATTTGCATAATTAGGCACCACCTAATTATGCAAATGTATACATTTACATAAAACTTACTCCCTCTGGACAGGAAGGATTCCCATTCTCCACCTCTCTGAGCAACCATGGAGAAACATGGCCTCCTAATGCTTCCCCCCCTCCCCAGCCGAGTGTCTACCACCACTCCCCAGGAGTGGTTCCACTGCAGGGGCAGTCAAGCGGGCAGTGACACAGGCACAGAGAGACTGACTTCGTCCACTGCCTTACTGGAGGAGGGGTCAGGGGGTGAGCTTAGCCAGTCTGGCCTCCAAGGCCTGTTGTTTCTTGCTGCCAGTGCCGCCTGTGCCTTGTGCACGCATGCGGTGTGACCAGTCCAGAGGTGCTGCTATCACACACACAAGACACCCAAAATGCAGCTAGCTTATTAAACGCATCATGCCATGAAAAGAGACATATAACCAGTTCAGTTGTGCCCCCATAATCAGTTCATGCTGCCCCCACCCCATAACCAGTTCATTTCTGCCCCCACCCATAATCATTTAATCTATTCACGCTGCCCCCACCCATAACCATTTAATTTGTGCCCATGGGGCAGCATGAATTGATTATATGGGGGTGCAAATGAACTGGTTATGGGGTGTGGGTTTAAAGACAGTATTCCTGTTAGCAATAACTTCATTAAGAAGAGTTAGTGAAATAGCAGCCATAATAATCTCAGAACCATATTTGTAGATTTATTTTCCAAGACAGAATAGATATTGCTTTACATCCTCAATTCCTACCTAAGATAGTATAAGTAAGACAGTTGTGAGAATGTGGCCCTTTTTACACCGGTCTCTCCTCCCAGCTGTAAACACGCAGATTTCTGTGTGTTCATGGGTGGGGGAACCCCATGTGAATGACATGGTGCACACACCCATGGTGAGTGGGGGTGCGTGCACGCTTGCTTAACATGCATCCCCACTCACCCCCCCACTCATCCCCACACACGGAGCAACTGGGGGAAATAGTGGTTACTATGTGGGTGTGGATGAGTGGTGGGTGAGTGGGGATGTGTGTGCAGCTGTGTGCATGCCCCATCCATGCACTGGTGTGCCCACGGACTCCCCACCCGGTGGAGCCATGTAAAAATATCATGTGAGGAGCCACTCAAAGAAGAACAGAAGGTTGCTACCTTGCAAACAAGGTTCTTTGAGATGGCTCAAAACATTCTCACAACACCCACCCTTCCAGTCCTGCATGGAATTCTTTTCTTATATTTCTAGAAAGGGTTGAAATGAACTGTCATTAAGAGGGGGAGGGTTCTTTTTATACCAGAGGAGCTCAAGACCATCATGTGGTCTATTATTTGAACAGGGTGAGCGCACACAACTCAGTTGTGATAATGTTGGGAGCCATCTCGAAGAACCTTCTTTGCAAGGTAGCAACCTTCTGATCAGCAGTGAGGAGGAGCTGTTTGTAAACAGCCTTATCTCCCAGCCCAATCCAGTGTCCCCACTGCTGCCGCACATGTGGCACATGCCTGGGGTCGGCCCTGCTGTCTGCATGACTGTACCCATTGAGCGGCTGGTGTGAGTGAAGGAGAAAAGCACAGACTGGTGGGAGAATGTGCTGTCCTTTTGGTGAGATGCCGAGTGGCTCTCTAACTTCAGGATGCCCCATCACCTCATCCTGCAGATAGCCAAGATCCTCAGGCCACAACTGGAGAAACAAAACATGGTGATGTGGTTGCCCGTAGCAGTGGAGAAGTGCGTGGCCATTGCCATATGGAAACTTGCCACTCCAGACACCTACCACTCTGTCACCCAGCAGTTTGGCATTGGAACCTCCACAATGGGTGCCATCCTCGTCAAGGTTTTCACAGTGATAGCGGAAGTGTTGCTGGACTGGGTGGTGCAGTTGGTTGATCCCATGGAGGTGATGGAGGGCTTTCAGAGGGAGGGGTTCACAAACAATGTATATTTATATATTTATTTATACAAACATTTATATCCCGCACCGTCTTGCACACTGGCAGCTCGGGGTGGTGCACAACATAAAAACAACAATCAATAAAACCATCTAAAACACTACAATAGATAAAATATACATCATAAAAAAAATTAAAAATTCAAGCAGCAGCTAAGGCAAACAAAACCCCAGTCCCCCTTCTTAAGGCACATGCACACGGAGGACTTTGGACCCACCACTGAAGCATCCCATCAAGGGGGTGCTCATGCGACCTGTTGTTCTGTGGGACCCTGCCTACCCACTGCAGCTCTGGCTTATGAAGGCCTACAGTATTACCCAGACCCTAGATTAAAGGTACTTCAACAGGTAGCTCAGTGCCTCTTGATCTGTTGTGGAGCAGGCTTTTGAGCTTTGAAGCAGTGCTTAAAATCAATAGATGCTAGGATCAATTTCCAGTGGGAGACTGCTTCCCTGCTAACCACTACCGCCTGTGTTCTCCACAGCATCTGTGAGAAGATTGAAGAACCAGGTACAAGTAGCACTTTAGAAAGGATAAGTAGCAGTAGTAGAACCCATCGCTGCCAATTAGCTCTGGCAAGCCTGTGGCCATCTCCTGGGACCAGCTTAAGAGAGCAGAGCAGTGCATATAGCCGGAGAGATCAGAGACGCCTTGTACCATCACATAAACCGCATTACTAGCACAAACACCCAGTTTAAATGTCAGTTTATGGATCATAAATAAAGCCTTTTTAAAATGTTCAATAAAGCCTTTTAAACGGTTTCCTGTGTGTCAATGTGTTTTCCTCTGTCCCATCCAGCCCTCCCCCTACCAGGATGCCATACTTTCCCTCCTGTGGCTTCCAGCCCGTGCTATTTCCTGCCTTTTCTGTTCCCTGTGCATTCCTTATTGACATACTCAGACTAGCCATCAGCTTCAGGCATGAACTCCTGATTTTTCCTGTTGCCATTCACAGGCTAGCCAGGTCTGGGTATGACGACAAGAAGCATAGAGGCACAGGTGTGCTGTTGGCTCCTAGGCACGCACGCACGCGCACACACACACACACACACACACACACACACACACACACACACACTTCCTGCTCTCAAGTGCAAGTGTTTCCAAACCCCAGCTCCTGTAACCAGCTGATTGCTATGCCATACCGCCATTCTCCATGCCCCCCTGTGTATCCATCCCATCCTCACATGTAAGTGTATGGCCAGAGGATTTCCCACTCCCCATTTTCAGTGCACCCACCCCTCCTTTCCTTCCAACCCTCTGCAATGCCATACTGTCCTCACTCCCTCAAACCTCCTGCCCGTCCCAGACCAAACATGGAAATCGTGGATTGAAAAAAATATAACAATTTTATTAACATTAATTTAACTTTAACATAATAAAAACATTGTTAACGTTTATTTAACATTATACCAACTTTCCATCAAAGTGTTTTGTTTTTAACAGCTTCCTCTCCAAATCCTCCCTGTGCTGCCAGTTGCAGATCCACAGGTCCTGGTTCCACTTGTGCTTGTGGCTGGGGGTTCCATCTGCATCCGTTGCAGTAGCAGACCTGTAGGAAGGCAACAAGGAAAGCCATTAGTTCAGACCGCTCCATCCTGCCCTGTTATTTCAGCCCCCACATGCTCTTCCTGCCCAATGTAACAGCTCTCTGTACGCAGTAAGGAAAGTGGAAATGAGTACCTGGGATAGGTTGCTGTGGTGGAATCAGAGCAACACTTTGGTATCCTTCCGCAGTCACTGTAGAGGAGTGAAGAACATATAGAAATCAAGTACTGCCATTAGCACCCTCGCCCTTTCCCTCCACACCCACTTTTGGCCTACACACCCTGCCAGCCCACCATGGTGCCTCTTCCCTCCAACTCATGGGCCTGCCATGATGCTTATTCCTCCAGCCCACGGGCCTGCCATAATGCCTCTTTTTGCACCCCTCCCCCAACCATGGTGCATACAATTCGCCCTAGTGCTTCTGTGTCTCGTGGAGTATCCTGTTTTTCTCCCCCATACTCTCCTAGTCCTGGCCACCCATGAACACAGTAAAGAAAAAAAAATACACATAATTAGATAACAATAAATGGAAGCTTTTATCAACACAGCTCCCTCCACCTCTAGTGCATTAACTTACTGTTCTCTTTCACCTCCTCTATAAATGTGGCCTTCGGGTCCTCTCTTCCCTCCACGAGCACCTCTGGTGGCTCCTCAAACAGAGGCTGACTCTCCACATTGAGGGGGTAGACCATCATGGTCCCAGTGTTTGTGTCCTCATTGACCCTTGGTGGCTCCAAGGTGAGGACCAGCATGGAGGGATCTCTGGCAGCATCAGGCTCCCATGGGGGGGGAACAGGAATGGTTGCAGTAGAGGAGCCATATCAACCTGCTTCTGGCCCCTGGAGTAGGCACAGCCATAGAAGCAGGATGCCACAATGGCTCCATCCTCAATCAATACCTTTTATTACATAGCCAAAGGCCATTGTGAGCAATAACACAAATAAAATAAATTAAAATAACATGATCATCATCATGTAGTTCAGCATAACCAAAGAATATAACAAATACAATCTCTGTTCCAGGTACCAAAATACAATCCACAACTTAGGTAATCATAACCACACATAACTTCCAATCCTCCCACTCATTGCAACTCAGTTCCTCCCCAGCTTGAGTCTCCAACCCAGGGTATCAATCAATATATTATTTTAGGCCAACTGGCCAATACAAGATAAGAACACAGCATTCAAAATACAACCATCAATAACAACATCCTGAATATATATGCTTCATTTCCCAATAAACCCTAGGTGGGCCTCCCTGATCCGGAGATAAATCTGACAGAGCTTGGATACTGATCTAGACCTCTCTGAATCCATATAAGTAAGGACAGTTTTGGATAAAGCACCCAAATCCTGCTGTCCTACACAATACCGGCCCAAGAACTCCCTTCTGGGGCCACTGAGAGCTGCACAGTGAAAGAAAATATGAATGCAAGAATCTAGTTCCTGCAACTTGCAAAGCTGGCAGACTCTCTCGTGTCTCGGGATCCGATTATATCGCCCTTCTATCAGGGCTGAAGGGTAGGAGTTACACCTGAAACAGGTAAACGCCCTTCTACTCTCTGAGTTCAGCTGTGCGAATAGATAGCTGGAGTTTGGACGGGGGGGGGTCAGCCAGAGGATATTCGGGGGCAACTTCCTGGACAGCCAGCAAGGCCCTCTCTTGCTGTAACTCCTGATCCCACAAGCGCCTTCGAATAAGAGTCAGAGAGCCAGTGAGGCTGACCTGCCCTAAGGATTGGCGGGAGAAACCCAAATGGCTACGCCATTCGAACCGCCCAGGTATTCTATGAAGCCTCTCGGCCACTGACATGGCCAAGAGGGAATTGTCCTGGGATGAAAAAAGACATACCTTCACCCAGTAATTCAGAAGTGACAACAAGGCCCTCAGCCTAAAAGTTAAACTAAAGGATTCGAGCCTTAGAATTACCTGTGGGGTTCCCCTGGAGAACCCCAAGAGCTAGCGGAGCATGTGATTCTGAATGGGTTCCAAATCAGATAAAAAAGCAAAACCCCAGGCAGGAAAAGTGTAGAGGCATTTATTTATTTATTTATTTATTTTCTAGATTTCTATACCGCCCCATCCTGCCATGCAGCTCGGTCATAGCATTGGGCTATGACCTTGGCCCTAAAGAGCCGCAGAGCCGGCAACACCAATCTGCTCCCCTGTTTAAAGAAATAGCCAAGAATAGCAGCTGAGGATCTTCTGGCTTGTAGTCTCACGGCCTTCATAGGGGGAACCCAACTCATGGAGGAGGCAAAGATAACTCCCAAGTACTTAAAGGTTTTAACTTGTTCTAGAATATTATGTCCGATCCTCCAGTGATGGCTCTTTTGAGCGCCCTGGTGACCCATTTCCATGACTTTTGTCTTGCTGAAGTTAATTTGGAGGTCTTCTCTTTCACAATAATCCCCAAAGCGTTGCAGCGCTCTCCTCAATCCAACTAAGGTCTGGGAAAGTAAAACTGTATCATCGGCGTACAGGAGGGCCAGAACCCTCCTGACACCGATCTGGGGAGCGTGTGTATCTATTCCCTTCATTTAGGGGATCAAATCATTTAGGAAAAGATTAAACAACACCGGGGCCAGGAGACAACCCTGCCTGACACCACGGTGAACCGGTACTGGCTTAGATAACAAATGAGCTGGGGCAGAACGTATTCTAATTTGATTGTTTCCATGTACCTTTATTAATAAATGGATTAAACGTGGGTCCATTGAGGTCACCCTCAGCTTGATCCATAACCTCTCCCTGTTGACTGAATCAAAAGTCATACTCAGATCGATAAAGCCCAGAAAAACGATGGCTCTATCAATGCAGAGGAACCGGTCGAGGAGAACATAGTACAACGATGTTCGCCACTTGCAGCTGCAGGTGAAGTTCTTTTGGATCTCCTTGTACCCCCTGCACACAAGTGCTTGTCCCACTTCCAGGACTGATTCATGTCCCAGGTGTATCCCTGCTGTGCCATTTGGAAGGAGATCTCATAGAACACCAGTTCATTCCGCATTTGACGAGTTGACACTGGACCTTCTGATCACCCCATAGAGTGATGAAGCCCTTGGTCTCTTCCTTGCTCCAGAGAATACACCTCTGGCAGGCGGATTTGTAGGCAGAGAGTGCCTGGGCTGAAACACTGGAGTTGGTGGAGGTAACGGTGCTGGCAGTTGCCTGAAAACACAGTAAAAGAAAACCCCCACATAATTAGGTAGCAGTAAATGGAAGCATTTATCATGCAGCTGTGTAAACATATCCTCTCCTCTCCAGTGGATTAACTTACCATAGCAGACTGACTTTCGTTCTGAGCCATGGCCACAGTGATGGAAAGCCTGTGGAAGTTCATCATTAAAATGTAATGGCTCGTGAAGAGAGAGCATTGGGCACATAGAGCAAGCCAGGACGAACTGGGACAATGCATGTTTGAATTTGGCACGTGTTGGCCTTTTAAGGCAGACATAGAGCGAAAGCAAAGAGAATGGAAGGAAGTGGTCACTCCTCAGAATATTCTAGATTTTTTGCTCACAACTCTATGGTGCTGGTGGACCTGTGTAAGTGCAACACTGAACACAACCTAGTTGACAGGACGCAGACATGCGGGCTCACATTAACCCACATTCACCTGCATGGTAGGCTCCACATTCTCCAAGATTCCACCATGAATGGGGCTACGTGTCCAGTGGGTGGTGGTCACATGGCCAGCGAGGGAAAACACCTAATAAATGGGCAGGTGGACACTCCCCTGGGCAGGTCGGATAATGTGGGTTAACATCTCATTTGTTAACACCCCATATTTTAGCAACACATGCTTTAAGCATCCATGCTGGTTTCTTTATAATAATAATTAAAAAATCATCACATTTATTGCCCGTACCCTCCTGCTCACCATAGCAGCTCAGGGCAGCTCACAATATAGTGCAAAAATAAGCAGTATTTAACTTGCAGTGCATGGAGGTATTTTGGGCTGGTGTCCTATACACATTTCATATATGATTATAGAATTTAATAAAGTCATGGTATTTAAAGAAGTATAAGACAGGAAACAAGGCCGTGTAAACAAATAAATTAAACCCAGCTTCAACTACTTACAAGGAAGAAAATGAAGGGAAAGCAAAGTGTATGGACGCAAGAGGCCAGTTGTGAAATCTCCAGTGTGCAATGGGAACAACTTACAGACTCCATTTAGTAGATCTTATCTGTGGCATTCCTCATTGGTTGCAGCCACAGTCAACAAATATTGAGTATGTAGCAGAGACTGCGGTCTTCTTGCTTTGAAAGCCCAGTTTAAAAAAAATAAATATATTTTTAAAAGACTTTTAGGCAATGATATATGAAAGATACATCCCTAACTTATTAAGAGGTGGAGATGTTTAGTAAATGATCTTTTTCCTAACGTCATGCCATGTTGCACTGTTATTTAAGCAGATTTAATAAATTAAACATAATTGACCACTCATGCCCACGTAGATCGGTTGTGTGGGCATGAGAGTGGATGCCGCCTGTGTGCATGCCATGGCTGGTTGGTGTGTGCACGCTCCCACGACCCACACATCCCTGATGAAAACAGAGGTTGCTCCATGAGTGGGGATGCATGGGGGATCAGTGTGTGACTGTGTGCACTGCCACTCCCATGCTACCCACGTTACCATGGTGCACACCGGTACCCCCCACCCACTTAACCGCACGGCGGCTCGTATAAAAATGGCCAAAGAGAGACCTGAAGATGAGGGTTCAACATTCTTTCTTCATAGACTCCGATCCTCACAGCATTCCTCTAGTACATGCCTGCGTCAAGGACTGGGCTGCAACTCACTGCAAATTCAGCATCTTGTTATGAGAGTCAGTGTGGTGTAGTGGATAAAGTGCTGGACCTAGATCCAGGAGACCAGGGTTTGAACCTCACTTTAGTCAATGAACTCACTGGGTGGTCTTGGAAGTCACAACCTCTCAGCCTCAGTTCCCCATCTATAAAATGGGAATATGTGTCTGTGTGTCTTTCCCTGTGTTCCCTTCATCCTTGTTCATCTTAGGCTGCTTTCCCATATGCTGACTTTTATGTGAGATTCCATCCCATGTGAAAATAGCAATAATGTAAGATTCCTGCTGGGCAGCATGCCACGTTAATTTCTTACCAGGATTCTCTCTCCCCCCCCCCCCCACACACACACATGCAGTCATGTGACCTCAAGGGATCCATTTGCGGATCCATGCACACATTATAATTTTCACGTAAGTTAAATTCATGTTTTAACTCACCCCATGCACACATTCCAATCTCCCGTAACAAAGAACTCACTCGAGGTGCACATTCCAATCTCCCGTGACACAGAACTCACTCGAGGTGCACATTCCAATCTCCCGTGACACAGAACTCACTCGAGGTGCACATTCCAATCTCGAGTGACACAGAACTCACTCGAGGCGCACATTCCAATCTCCCATGACACAGAACTCACTCGAGGCGCACATTCCAATCTCACTTAATACAGAACTCATTCGAGGCGCACATTCCAATCTCCCATGACACAGAACTCAGTCAAGGCGCACATTCCAATCTCCCGTAATACAGAACTCACTCGAGGCGCACATTCCAATCTCCCGTAATACAGAAATCACTCGTGGCGCACATTCCAATCTCCCATAATACTGAACTCACTCGAGGCGCACATTCCAATCTCTCATAATACAAAACTCACGTTAAATGTTAGAGCTGGATTTCCCTGCCCTGACATCTGTGATGAAACTCACATTAATTTCCCTGCCAAATGAGAAAAGACATCTGCACAAATGATAAAATATCACATTAGATATAAAAGTAACTTGAAATTGTACAACATGAGCAAGCAGCCTGAGACTGACAAGGGAGGAAACGTTCTGCAAAATCTGTGATAGTTGCGCTGCACATACCTAGGAAATTATAAATAGTAGTAGGTTCAAGAATTGCTAGCAGCAGACATGAAGTTCAAGAATTACTGGTTCAAATGAGATGTGAACAGGGCTGGACCTGCAGCACCTGTTGTGTTCCCAGGACAAAATAAACTTTGCTATACCCTCTCCATCTCCACGCGCTCCTCTCTCCTCATGCCACCACAAACCACAAAGAGCTCTGCCTGGCTCTTGTCCTGAGGCTGCTTCTCTGGAAATCAGGAGTGTTGGGTGCCACTCCCACTGAGCTAGGGTGCTGGGGGTCTGAAGATCTGGAACCTGCAGCTGCAGGAAACAGGGAGGCAGCAGCTTTGGGTAACCCAGGAGGAAGTGGAGGATATTGGTGCCACTGTCCATGGCCACAGTCCCAGTGCTGACCCAGAAGGCCACAGGCCTGGAGAAGCAGGTGGCCTGGCCGTGTGTATGGATCACTTGATATTATTAGTGTTCCAAGGTCTTATTCATAAGACACAGAGTATTATAACCCTATTGTCCTTGCCATACTACACTCCAGGTAATCACATTCTGCCCATCAAAATTCTCACTGAAGTGTCAGCACAGCATGCTGTTAATCTCACTTCTTCTTGTTTGGTGTTGCTGCTGTATGCTGTTAAAAACAGATTATCCTCAACAGAATCTGTTAGGATTCACAGCATTACTCCTTTTCATCAGAGAAGTACCACTTCCTAGTTCCGCAAATTACACCCGCTATGTGACATCTGTTTTGCTTCTGTCTGCGTTTAGTAAAAGAGCTAGTATTGTAATCCACGCGTGGCTGCACATTTAACTCTGGAGAAGGTGCATCTCTTATTAATTACTAAGTATGCAGCTGGCTTTCTGGTGAGCCTGTATGACCGATAAGGCATTTAATTTTGGCGCATACCATGTTAGATCTTTTAGGTTGCAGACATGAAGCTGCCTGAAGTGGGCATGTATTCATTGCCAATGCTTCTAGCAGGAGATCTTGCAAAGTAGTATGAAGCATGTGAACATACAAATGCCTGGATTTTGCTCAACGGTGACAAGAAAAAGCAACATAACTGAGCACCTTGTGGAATTCATACCCTACAGTGATTTTTCTTTATCCAAGACTTATTGGATAATAGGGTTTGGTTTTTGTATTTTTGTTGTTTATTTATTTTTAATTTACCAAGAATTAGCTCCCTTCCATGGCTGCAAAGACCACAGAGTCCTTCAGTCAGTAACTGTGGAGAAATTTATAGCTGAGTTGGAAGCATACGGATTTTAAGACACTGTTGATTTGCCGAGAACATTTTTGGAAAGTGCCCTTTGTTTGTTTGAGCTTAAAACATGCCCTGCTATAAACTATTGCAAATTTTCCTTTACTTCTCTTAACCTTACATTTGAAATATTTTATTGTCTACACATTTTAAAGATGATTTATAACTGAGTCACGTAGGGTGACATTTAATGCAAAAATTGCACTGTTCAAGAAGTATGTTTAGGCCTATATGTTTCCAAATAAAATGTATTTTCTTTTTCATGAGGTTTCCAATGACTACTTACGCGGCAATAATTTGTCTGAAGTGTATTTCATGTATTTCATTTTTGTTTTCTTCCCTCTTCAATACTGTTAGAAACATTTCTGTGAATATAAATAAAAGATCAGGGCTTTGATCCCCAAAGTAGTCCCATTGGAGCCCTGCAGGCTTCGATGGTTTATTATTCAGGAGTAAGTGGTTTTTGGGTCACAGCCAATATTTCCAGAATCAGTCAGATCCATAACACCCATCAAGAAAGGTAAGCACTTGCTGCATACAAACACATTCTGTATTCATTATTTGTACTGCAGTAGGATCCTCAGGCCCCAAGCTTGAAGTCCCCATAATGCTAGTCACTATACAAATACTGTTCCTCGAAGAGGCTTGATAGGTTAGGGCTCTTCAGCTTGGAGAAGAGACTGAGAGGGGATATGATTGATGGGGGTGGGGGAGGCGCAAAGGAGTTGTTGCTGGGGAGGGGTTCTATAGAGCTGAAAAAAATCTGAGTCATGTGTCCCATTGTCACGGGTTGGAAGGTCTGCACCCCTCACTTTACCGGGTTTGAGTGACTCAGTTTCCCTTGCGCACAGCTCTCTTGAATTAGTTTCTCTCTCTGGCTAATTCAAGTGTGCCACAATGAAACTCGTTTGTCACACAAGGGCCTGATCCTTCCCGTTTACAGACTCTTTACTCTCTGGGTTCACAAGAGCTTGAGGGCTCTTGTTGCTCACTTGTGTTCCAATGTTAGACACAGACACTTCTTCATAAAGATAAGAAGTAAGTTTATTGATTACATAAGCAAGATAGTTGATACAGAGTGGTTACTAGAAATCAAAGGTAA
>QEPC01014273.1:998800-1019803 GCA_003113815.1 Sphenodon punctatus
TCAAAGATTTCCAACAGGTTAGTAAGACATGATTTACCTTTACTAAATTCACGTTGTCTCTTCCCCATTAAGCCATGTTTGTCAACATGCCCTGTAATTCTCTCCTTAATGATGGTTTCCACCATTTTGCCCGGCACAGACATCAAGCTTACTGGTCTGTAGTTTCCAGGATCGCCTCTGAATTCCTTTTTAAATATCTGGGTTACATTTGCCACCCTCCAGTTCTCGGGTACAGTGGCAGATTTTAGTGACAGCTTACAAATTATTAACAGTACGTCTGCGATTTCATATTTGAGTTCCTTCAGAACTCTGACGTGAATCTAGGGGTGGGACACCGGGGAGAATACCGGATACCAGATGTACTGGTATTGAATCTCCCAGGCACCGGATTTACCAGTATTGGCATACCGGATTTTTAACATTGGCCGCGGTACCAGATTTTTTACATGTGGCTATTGAAAAATCTGGTACCACGGCCAATGTTAAAAATCCTGTATGCCGATACCGGTAAATCCGGTACCTGGGTGATCCAATACTGGTACATCTGGTACCTGGTATTCTCCCTGGTGTCCCACCCCTAGTAAATATCGGATTTATCGGATTAAGCCAATACACCCAAATACCGGCAATATTGGATAGCGGGAGAACCAATATTCCCACCCCTAGTGAATGCCATCTGGCCCTGGTGACTTGTTAGTATTCAGTTTGTCAATTTGCCCTAGAACATCCTCCCAGCATTCCCAGTGCGAATAACATTCCCAATGCGAATAGCAACTTGCAAAAGGCAAATGCTTGGGGGAAAAAATAGTCCTGAAAAATAGATAGTAGCGAAACATATGGACTGAAATATTTTCCACGTAAGATACTTAGGAATGTGGGAGGTGAAGTAAATTGCTTCTGATACAGGTCTGCTTTCGTCATTAGTTATGTACTTCATATGGCAAGGGAGTGTAGTGCACTACATGAGGGTTCTTTGGTGTGGTATCTTAAGACCTAATATGTAAAAATCATCAAATAGATTTGAGTAATATATTTGAAAATAATCTAAATCTGTTCTAGCATAATTAGCAATTACAGGCAGCTAAATTTGCCAAGTAGACAACTGACTTTTTCACTTAATTCCCTGCATGTTTAATATTAGTCATAGGTAAAAGACTAGAAATACATATCTAGACAAGAACCTAGAAACCAAGACGAAGAAAGTAAAAGAAAGAAAGTCCAATTTTCAAACATGTTGAAAGAGCAGGCTGAAAGGTAGCCAGCACATTGGCTTTGAAATTTGCTCACAATTGAGATTTTCTGGAGCCAAACTCTCTGGGTTACATAAAAAAGGCACAGACTTGGATGTTAGGAGATCTAAGGCTAAAGCCACATGAGACAAGGCCAGCCAGATCCCCTGCCCACCCCAGGAAGGGCCACTGCACTTGCCACAATTTGGGCTGGTGGGGAGCTCAGTACAAATGAGCAGACATCCCCCTCCCGCGAGAAATCTGGGTGAGGGCCTGCTGTCACAATCCCTCTACACCACAGGTCAGCTGAGGAGTAATTCACATGGACTCCCAGACTCCTACTGCACAGCAGGATCAGGGTCCCAGGAGGAGATGCCACCAAACAGCTTTTTTTAATTAAAACATTTGATATCCCAACCCTCCTGCCAAAGGCAGCTCGGGGCGACTTACAATATATAAAAATATAAAAATACATATATAAAAACACTTAAACAACAAACAGAAAACATCTACAAATGGGGAAGAGGAAAAGGGGGGGAAACATCCCCCTCCCCCAGGAAAAGAGGAGGGAGGAAAAAATATCCCTCCTTTACCACCCTCCATAAAAATAAAAACCCACCCTCACCCATTTCCCTCACCAAAGTCCTGGCAGAAGAGCCAGGTCTTACACTGACGTCAAAAAGAGGAGAGGTCTGGGGCCGCCCGGGCCTCTTCCAGGAGGGAGTTCCACAGCCTTAGTGCGGTCACTGAGAATGCCCTCTCCATAGTCACCTCCTGGAATACCTGGGGGACTTTGAGAAGGGCGCTCCCGGTCAACCGCAGGGGCCAATCCAGAGCACGGGGAGTGAGGCAATTCCACAGATATATGGGGCCCAAGCCATATAGGGCTTTATAGGTAAGAACAAACACCTTGAATTGGGCCCAGAAGACTATAGGCAGCCAGCGCAGAGAACGGAGCACCAGTGTAATATGCTCCCGGTGACCCATTCCCATAAGGAGACAGGCTGCCGCATTCTGCACCAGCTGCAGTCTCCAAACCATCACCATGGACAGCCCCACATAGAGTGCGTTACAATAGTCCAGTCTTGAGGTGATGAAAGCGTGGATGATAGTGACCAGGTCGGAGTCTGAGATTTATGGTTGAAGCTGTCGCACCAGGTGTAATTGGCAGAATGCACTCCTTGCCACAGCTCCAACCTGGGCATCTAGACAAAGTTGCACATCAAGGAGCACTCACAGACTCCGAACCTAGGGAACCAGTAGGGGGCGAACTCCGTCAATTATGGCGGTTGCCACACCCACCGCCTTCCCCACTAGCATTACCTCTGTCTTGCCGGGATTAAACTTCAGTCGGCTCGTCCTCATCCAGTCCCCCACAGCTGCCAGACATCGTGTAAGCACCAAGAATGTGGTGGGGCCTGGAGGAGTACACTCACCCGGCTGCCAAACTGCCGATGGGGGGTGGGAGAGGAACCCCCAACCAACTGTTTGGCAGCCGGGGTGAGCACACTTCTCCTCCCCGCCCACCCAATCATCTGCTTGGCAGCTGGGGTGAGCACTCTCCTTTAGACTCAAGCCTTGGACCTCACCTCACAGCAGAGCTACACAGGCCGACCAGTCAGGAGGTGGCGCTATGGCCCCACATTAGCCTGGAGGAGGCAACAGCAGCCTGCAATATGTCACCAGCAGACGCTTCTCTGGCCAATGCATCTCGTAGCAGCCAGGCACCTGCCCTTTGGCAGAAGTGGGAGAACATCTGGCAGTCTACTGACAGATGGTCAGCTGCATCGTGTGTATTAATGTGACCTAACGTGGGATAATGTCTCATTATTATTATTTTATTTATTACAGAACAATTTGCATTTGTTAGAGCTATCACTTTGCTGATCTTAGGCAACGTGTTTAGTTGCTAGGGGCTAGAGTGAGACAGTGGGTGTTTTCAGCTCCCCACCCCACCACCACGTGCATCCACTCCAAAACCCACCTGAGTCTGGATCAGATGGACCTGACAGGTTCCCCAGTTCATGGTCCGCCCACACAGCACCCCTCCCCCCCCACATGCACACCACATAGAATTGCAGGCTAGAGCATCCATAATGCTATGGTGTTGCCCAGGGCAACTGTTGGCTGGAATTGGAGCAGCAGTGTGGGTCCGTGCATCAGATGGACAGCTGTTTCGCTTCGGGCCAGTGCCCCAGGTTTGGCCTGCTTGCTCAGCCGGCAGCACTCTGGGATGTTCCTGATGCGCCTTTAGTTGGATGGGCCACTAAGGGGTGAAGAGGGTTGGTGCAGCCAAAACTGGTGCAGCTTGTCTGTCTAAAAGCACCCAAAGTCACAAAGATGATAGGGATTCAAATCTTTGCTCTTCCTTTGACACTTGGTGAAACTTAGGGCAAATAACTCAAGTTCTGTCAGCTTCCTTATCTGTAAAATGGGGACACTAATATGTAGATTTTTAGGGATGGGTGAACAGATTGCAGTTCAGGTTTGGCCGTTCGGTTCGGCCGTTTGGCTGTTCAGGAAATGTTTTGTTATTGGGTTTTTTTGTTTGTTTTTTATATGGTTTTTTGTTTTTTTATTTGGTGTTATGTTTTTTTTGTTTTTTATTTTTGTTTTTTTGTTTTTATATGGGTATTTTTATTTAATTTTTGTATCTAAAATTATATATAGCTACACTAAATCTAACTGCTATTAACTATTCTAAATGCTATAAACTAAATGGATTATCTAATAAGTACACAGGCCTACTCCTACAAACACTAAAACTAAATCACTAACTCTATCTCTATCACTAAGCTAACTCCTACATCTATCTATCTATCTATCTATCTATCTATAGGATGGGGGAATCACAAACAACACAAGGTTTCAGTTTAAGGTTTTAGTTTCATTTCAGTACAAAACTGAAATGAAACTTAAAGCAATCTAATAATCCTACTCTAAATGAAAAAACAGAGGAAGGGAAGGGAATCTGGGATGGAATATATGCTCTGGGCACTTCCAAGGTGGCCCTGAGTTCTACTGGGTCTCAGGGAGGGGAGGATGCTCAGCAACTCGTAGAATTAGTCCCAAGATGCATTTTTTTTTAAAAAGTCTAACAACTATCGCACAGAAATACTATCTTGGAGATATAGGTGTCTTGCATAATACATTTGTTTTATTTACAAGTAACACTTTGCAAAATCATCTTGAAAGCTGATGCAGCTTCTTCCCTGCTTCCACATCAGTATCATTAGGCATGCAGGCCAATTCAAGCTTAGTTGATGGATGAAACAGAATATTCAGTGCCATCATGAAGCCATTGAAGTCAATGGCAAAACTCCCATTGACTTCAATGGAGAAGGATTACACTCTGTGCTTTGATCCTGGCCAGGGTGTAGGCCCTCACCCTGGTCTGGATCTGGCCTGGCTACCAAACAGATGTGTCGGCAGCCCAGGTCAGGGAGGGAGCAAGGAGAGGATGGAGCATCATGCGGATGTGGGTCCGCAAGTCCTGTCTCCCCCCACCCCCTGCACAGCCCGCCCACCTCCCTGACAGGCAGGTTGCCACACACACACGGAACAGCCCTGGCCCCAGACCGTGGTCAGGTAGAGCAAGCCATCACACGTGACAGCCCGCTCTACCCCGGTCTGGACATGACTTCTCCGGGCTGCTGCAGCGCTTAGCCCAGGCTGTGACTTGGCAATGGGCCTGAGTCACAGCCCAGGCTAAAAATTGCCACGGCCTGAGGAAACCTTGAGTCCGGCCTGGGGAAACATCTGGCAGGTCAGATAGGACGTAAAGGCACCACAGGTGGCCACGTGGGTCAAAGCAGGGTCACCCGCAGTACTGGCACATCTGAAAATACCCTTTCTGACAAATTCTGTTGTTATTATTATAACCATTTATATAGCGCCAGCGATGTACCTGGTGCTTTACAAAGAATGAGATAGGCATGGTCCTTGCCCGAGAGCTTACAATCTAAGCTGTGCATCTGTGCAATCTATGTGCATCTGAAAAGAACTTGACTCCCTCCTCCATAGCAGTGTTGATTTTGATGTTCTAGCAGGAATAATAATAATAAAAAAGAATACATACTTATTTTTGTTGCGAAGGTTGTTGGCTTTTTTAAACTAAGGCCCCTTTTTCACAGATGCCCCCCCCCCTGCACCCACGTGTGCAGGTGGGTGGTTGAGGGGGTGTCCATGCAACCACTGCAGTGGGTGGGTGGGGTTGCGTGCGTGCTCCCGCACTCCACCCACCTCCACCCATCACCCACGCAAGGAGCAACAGGCGCCAATGGTGGATGTTCTGTGCGTGGAGATGGGGGAAGGTGG
Organism: Sphenodon punctatus; assembly: GCA_003113815.1. Classification (NCBI taxonomy): domain Eukaryota; kingdom Metazoa; phylum Chordata; class Lepidosauria; order Sphenodontia; family Sphenodontidae; genus Sphenodon; species Sphenodon punctatus. Next base: position 1,004,347 of record QEPC01014273.1, read on the forward strand.
GTGGGCATCCATGTAATGGGGCGCCCACGTACCGCCTGCCTGTGGCCACCATGGCCTCCACCCATTCCCCCCACATTGCTGGCCTGTTTGAAAAGGGCCAAAGTCTCTGCAAAATAAAACCTCACTTTTGGGAACCCAAGTCTGAACACAAAGCCCACGTACTGTCATGCATTATATGCTAAAAAGTTCACTTCCATTAGGCATCTGTATTTGTAATGGTATCCAAGTGTTATATAAAATGTATCAAAACTGTACAAATTACAAGAGTGTGTATTTATCTTGGAGCTCATGTGACATTTTAAATGTTTATTTAATTATCCCTAGCTAATCTTGCTAAAATTACAGCCTATTATCTTATACTACAGGGTATACACTTCATTTTCTTGCATACTCAGGAATATGTTGTGTTCCAAATTTCATTGCTAAATTTATTCTCTAGCTTCAATGTGAATTTAAAGTGCAGACAAAGAAACATGCTTTACTCAAAATCCCATATAAATGCTTGATCTATTTAATGCTTTTACTGACATGCCTTGTGTTCTTTTTCCTTCCACAGAATCACCTTTGTGTGCCAGAATATTGACTGGATGTTCAAGTTGATTCTATCTGGGATTGTGAAATCTCCTCCCAGTCAACGCTGACTCAGAAATGCTTGGAAGTATGGAATCATAGTGATAAAACCTAATTTACTATAAGACACTCTCTGTACTGGCTGCTGATAGTCTTCTGGACCCAATTCAAGGTGTTGGTGTTGACCTTTAAATCCCTAAACAGCCTGGGCCCCGCATACCTGCAGGACCACCTCACCCTCCGGATTCTGATTGACCTCTGCGGTCGGCCAGGGACACCCTTCTTGAGGTCCCCCGGGTTTCCCGGGTGTCGACCACGAGGAGGGCATTCTCAGTGGCTGCACCGCGACTGTGGAACTCCCTCCCATTGGAGGTCTGCCTGACCGATGACCTCCCCTCTTTCCGTAAAAAGTGTAAGATCTGGCTGTTCTGCCGGACCTTTGCTGAGGGAGATGGGGTGGGTGGGTTGGGTTAGGGTGGGGGTTAATTCTGGGAATGTTGATTTTAATGCCTTTTATTATATGTTTTAAAATGTTGTTAGCTGCCCCGAGATGTTTGTGGCAGGAGGGGGCGGCATACAAATGCTGGTATAAATATAAATAAAAATAATAATTTGAGCTGACATAAACAAGAGAGAAGGGACACAATTTATGTTACGTTTAGACCACTGCCTCTTGGCAATTTTGATTCACAATGGTTCAAGCAAACTGCTTCTTGTGGTTTCACATCCCTTGAGATTAACTTTGAATCATAAGTGAAATGTCTGACTAAATATTTATGACAGTCTCTTTTATTAGCATGGAACTTCAAATGGCATCCTAGTGTTAGAGTAATTACATTCTAGTTCAGTGGTTCTCAAAAGAATTATTGCTGTAGTCATATGTGTGGCCATAAAAAATTCACAGTGGCCACAGTTTTTGACAGTTAAAATATACCTTCTTTAAAATGTATAGAAGAGCCATATTTACTACACTATGTAATAGTTAGAGGGTTATTACTAAGGCCCTGTTTAAATGGACCATGCTGGCATGGTGGTTGGTGTGCGCACCGGTGCAGGGGCGGTGGGTGGGGACAGGTGTATGCAGGCACACACCCATCCATCCCCCATCCCCATGCATCTCCACGCATGCAGCAACCTGCCTTCTCGCCAGTTGCTCCGTGCATGAGTGATGGGTGGAGGTGGGTGGGCATGGATGTTTCGCAAGCGCATGCACGGCCACCTACTGCTGCCACTGCCGCCTCTGCTGTACACACAGGACTCCCCCACACAAGCGCACAGAACAATCCGTGGGTGGGCATGCGTGGGTGCCACCCATGTAAAAAGGGCCTAAGTATTTCAGTTTTATACGAACATCATTTAGTAGCGAAATTCTGAGCGGGAGCCACATTTGAAATCCCTGAGGGCCATGTGCTATCACTGTAGCTGCATTTGAGACTCTATGGGTGCCCTGCAACATGTCTAATAAAATGTAACACCCATTTTATCAGTGTTAGAGCATCTGTGTGAAAAGGGCCTGTGTTGTAGCTACCCTTGCTTGTCCTAGAACTTGAGAACTGGAAGGGGCTTAAAGGGTCATCTAGTCCAGCCCCCTGCCCTAAGGCAGGATACCCTGTACCCAAAGCAACCCTGATACGTGCCTGTCCAATCTTTTCATGACAACGTAGAGGAGATTCCACAGTCTCCCTTTGCAGCTTGTTCCATTGTTGAACTGTTCTAATAGTTAGGAAGTGGTGGTGTTCTTTTTCCTGATGTTTAAACTAAATCTGCCTTCCTATAATTCAAACCTCTTGCTTCTTATTCTTTCCTCAGTGGCTATGGAGAAGAAGTGTTCAACATACTGTTTTTGCGTCCTTTTAGATATTTGATAACTGTCAATATGTTTCCCCCCCCCCCCATTTTCTTTTCTTGAATCCTGTAAAACAGATACACTATTTATTAATTTGTTATGTACACTATTTATTTGTTATGAGAGACTTTTGAGGAAATTAAACAGTCATGAGATAAGAGACAGTGTCCTATCATGGATTGGCAACTGTTTAAGGGACAGCAAGCAAAGAGTAGGACTAAATGGTCAGTTTTCACAATGGAGAGAAGTAACTAGTGGAGTGCCTCAGGGATCTGTACTGGGGCCAGTGTTGTTTAATATATCCAATTAATGATCTTGAGAAAGGAGTAAGGAGTGAGGTGATCAAATTTGCAGATCACCCAAATTTATTCAAGGTGGTTAAAACTCAAGCGGACTGTGAATAATTGCAGAAGGATCTTGCAAGACTGGGTGACTGGGCATCCAAATGGCAGATGAAATTTAACATGGACAAGTCCAAAGTGATACACACAGGGCATAATCCCAAACTATATATATATATATATACAATGCTGGGTTCTAAATTAGGATGTACCACTCAGGAAAAGGATCTTGGAGTCATCGTGGACAATGCATTGAAAACCTCAGCTCAGTGTGTGGTGGTGGTCAAAAAAGTAAACAGAAAGTTAGGAATCATTCAGAAAGGGATAGAGAATAAAACTGAAAATATCATAATGCCTCTGTATAAATCTGTGGTACAACTGCACCTGGAGTATTGTGCAATTCTGGTCACCTCGGGTGAAAACAGACATGACGCTAACCACCCTTTAACCACCCTTGGTGGTTATTTATGCATGTTGCAGGGCTGTATTGGTGGCCTATGCAGCCCTGCAACATGCATAAATGACCACCAAGCGTGGTTAAAGCGTGGTTAGCGTCATGTCTGTTTTCACCCCTCATCTCATAAAAGACATAGTAGTACTAGAAAAGGTACAGAGAAGGGCAATAAAAATGACTACGGGTATGGAATGGCTACTGTAAGAAGAAAGGCTTGATAGGTTGGGGCTCTTCAGCTTGGAGAAGAGACAACTGAGAGGGGGAGATGATATAAGTTTATAAAATCATGAGGGGTGTGGAACACGTAAATATTTACCCTCTCAAATAGTACTAGAACAAGGGGACACTCTTAATTGGCAGCAGATTTAAAACAAATAAGAGAAATTATTCTTTCACTCAGCACACAATTAATTTGTGGAACTTACTGCTAGAGTAAGTGGTCATAGCCAGTAGTGTAGCTAGTTTTAAAAAGGGATTCTTTTTCTTTACAACTGTTTCTATGAATGTTCTCTCTGGCTTTATGCAGGGGGGGTTGTACTGGTCTTCTTTTCAGTATGATGCTCACTTTGGTTGTCTTTGATGCCAGAGATGTACTTGAAGCCCTCAGGGATCCCCTATTGTTCCAGCCCCCAACAGTAAGAGGCTACGTCCCCAAAACCGACTTGGCTAATATTAATGGGTATTAGGCAAGTAGGTTTTGAGGACGTACCCTCTCATTGTTGGGGGCTGGAACAATAGGGAATGAATTGCCCATTGTAACCTGTCATCATCATGTACTTCTCCCAAAAGCAAGAGATTGGCCACTTTCGGAGACAGAATGCTGGGCTTGATGGACCATTGGTCTGACCCAGTATGGCACTACTTATGTTCTTATGTTCTTAATTTCTTTCAGGTTAGAAGAAAAAACAAACAAACAGCAAAACACAATCACAAGCAAAAATAAAATATCCCTGGTACAGAAACTTCACAATCTGAGTGTTGCAAATGTGTCTGAATTTCATGCCTCTCTCCAACACAAAAGCATCTGGTAACTTTATCCCTGAGGGCTTCAAGTACATCTCTGGCATCAAAGACAACCAAAGTGAGCATCATACTGAAAAGAAGACCAGTACAACCCCCCCTGCATAAAGCCAGAGAGAACATTCATAGAACGTTGCATCCTTCATGGAAACAGTTGTAAAGAAAAAGAATTTAAGCAAACTTAATAAAACCCTGCCAAATTCTGGAGAGGCCCCTTCTAATATCTCTAACATCTTGCCTTCAAAACAGGTTGCAACAACATCCTCTGCGTCAGACCTTCCCGCAGCTGGGCCAGAAATAGTGGGTCCGGATTCCATAACAAAAACAAACTTGTGGAAGAAGAGGCCAGGGACTGTAATAATATCAAAACGGTCAAGTACATCAAACATGTCTCAGAGTCAGTCGAATCGACCAGTCATTCCACAAAAGAGGCCTGGTTTCAGGGTGTGCTATATCTGTGGCAGAGAATTTGGCTCCCAATCTATTTCCCTTCATGAACCCAAATGCCTGGAGAAGTGGCGCATTGAAAATGACATGTTACCAAAGCACCTCAGAAGACCAGAGCCCACTAAACTTAAGGCCCTCACTGGGGGTTCCTATGATATTAAAGCTGAAAATGCAGCAGCTTATCAGAGTGCTCAACGTCAGCTTCTGCCCTGTGAAAAGTGTGGCCGCACTTTCCTTCCTGATCGCCTCCCTGTACACCAAAGGAGTTGCAGACCAAAAGATGGCCCAGGCACTTCTAAATCTGGTAAAGACCCTGGCTCTGGGGCTGCCCCAGCCACACCAGACAAGGTAAATTAATATGCATATGATGTCTATGCAAGAGACATAATTTGTTTGATTATAAAAACTTTGGGTCAAATTCTGTCATTGCTGAAGCCAGTGGTAAAACTTGACTTCAGTAAAGCCCAGTTTCGCTCCAGAGACTAGAAAAGAGTGAACTTCAGTTCGAGCCATACCACAAATTTTATGGCCAATTTTAAAAAAAAATTTTTTTTTAAGGATGCCTTTTTACCCTTTGTAAATTCTGCCATTAGAGAAATGCATGGAGTAAGGAAGATACTCTCTGTAGGAAGAGAATACATCATATTTTCTATTCCTATGAATCCCTGTGTCTCTTCGGCCCTTTTTACATGGATGGGGTGGGTGGGGGGATGGGTGTTTTGGTGTGGTGGGTGGAGGTGTGTGTGTCCGTTTACATGGACATACACCCGCCTCCACCCACAGAGCCTTCTCTGGTTTTCCAGAGGGCTCCGTGGGTGGAGGTGGGTGTTGCGTGGGAGTGCGCATGCACCCCACCCATTTTACTTGGTGTTCACATGGACAAACACCGAGCAGACACCCATCCCCCCACCCACTGCTGGCTGTTTATATGGACCTCCCCGCCCGAATACTGAGCAGGGAAGGAGCATCCATGTAAAAACAGCCTTCATTATTCCTGCTGCAATAATTCGGCAGGAGTGGATACCCAGTTCCTAGGTGCCTGTGGAAAATCTATCCTCAGGAGAGACCATTAAGGAGATCCAGTTATTTTATTATGCTTTATGCAGCACTTTCAGTGTTGAAAGTGCCTTACGATCCTTATCTAGTTCACCCTCTGAGGTAGGTCATTATTATTTTCATTTTACAGATAGGAAACTGAGGCTGAGAGAGTCATTTGCCCAGGGCCACCGAGCAAGTCCAAGGATAAGACTTGGTCTCCCAGATCCAGGTTCAATGACCAGTCCATTATCTACTAAGCTACATTGGCTCCAGCTGAGCTGTATTAGCAGAATTTGCCTTGTAGAGTTTTTTTTTTTAATTAATTAGCATAAACCACAATGTTTCCTCACCCTCTAATTCTGTTAGAGATTTACATTTTGTAATCATGCGTGGAATGAGGCATGAAAGAATTGGGGCTTGCATGTTCAATGCCATCAACTTAGAATATATTAAAAAATAAGCCCACTGCTCACGTTGTTCCAATGCTTTTGCTTTTTGAAGTAGGATTAAGGGGATCAAATCTAGTACCAAACGTATCATGCAAAAGAACTACACGATTATTAATAAAATGGGAACCTTTGGGGGCTGCTGTAGGTATTGGGCCTTGCCTGCCTTAGAGCAGGGTAATGGGCTAGAAGGCTCTTGCGGTCTTTTCCAACCCAATGATTGCACCCACAAGCTCCTTTTGATTTCAGAGACGCCGCACTGGTGGGTGAAGGTCAGATGATACAGCCACAAATCAAGGGCATGTATTTACAGTACAGCTTATTTTCACTCTGTAATCATATGACATAGTGTAAATGATGTAATGCAAAATGCTACATGTGTATGTATATATAACTATGGGAAAATGTGCATTCCTCTTGAATTACATTGCTCTGTGTTATCTGCCAAGCAGTCCGTGATATTGTGCTGCCTGGTGTGATTTTAAAATGAAAGACAGACACTCTTATAATAGATCTGAGCAAGGGGGAGTGTTAAGGTCACTCTTTATTTGTATCTAATTTCATGTGTTAACGGGAAATACTTGAAATGAAAGAAAAGGGTCCATAACTGTTGTTTGCCGCTCAGAGCTGCCTGTGGCAGGATGGGCAGGTTATCAATGTTTTTAAATAAATTAATAATTCCATTCATATTTTTTAAAAAGGAGGGGTGCACTAACGTTTTCAACGGGTGTTTTTAAACGAGAGACTACCACGCATGGCCACCCATTAACCACACATCCAACTGCTCGTTTGAAAGTGGTGCGCGGGGATGTGTGCTATGAGCCACGCAGCAGCCACTCATGATGAAGGCTAAGATTTTGTCATGGTAATTTTTGTTTTAAAAAAGTCATGACTTGGTCATGGAAGAAATGAGAAAAAGTCACGGAAAAGACATAGGTAAAAGAGTGAAATCCCCACTAAGGAAAGATTAGATTGCAAGACCACCCTTAGATTGTAAGCCCACAATTAGATTGAAAACACACCCTTTGACTGTAAGCCCCAGAGGCACTGCCAAAAAATCTGGAGTGCTCCATGCAGGGCAAACTAAAAATGTGTGGGGACAGGCACCCATTCATCCGCTACCTGTAGGTCTGTGACTGGCTGCCTTTCTGGTCCCGCCCACAGCCCTTCCAGGAGCTCTCTGGGGAGCTCTTAAAGGTCACGTGCACAAAATACAACACCATAGTGGCTCAAGGCACAACAGAACCCTTTTGCGATAAATTAGAGAAGAGCCAATGTCATGGAGAACAGCAGCTCAGACAGCAACTTCCTGCACGTCCCCCCCCAGTATGTGCCTCCATCGTTGCCTGGGACTGTCAGCAGCTGCAGTAGCTGCAATGGCTCCTGGGCAGGAAGGGGTTACTGGATGGCTGCTGCAGCTTCCCATTTCCATGGTGTCTGTGGCTGTGTGTCGTGACAGAGGGCAGGCAGTTGGGAAGGGGCTTGAGGCGGCTGGTGTTGCTGGGTGGAGAGAGGGAGGGAGAATGACTGCCCATGTAAGTTGTTTGCAGGGTCGGTCCGTGGTGGCAGGAGTGCATGGAGGCTGCCTGAGTGGGCATGGGAGCTGCCCATTAGAATCTCTCCCCACTCACTCTGCGTGTGGGGGGGCCCCGCAGCTGTGCCGCTCAGCAACCACAGACCCCACCTCAAGCCTTGCTCGTTCTAAAACACCCAATATTTCCAGCATGAAAATGACTTTGTTAAAACTTCTCTGTAACAGACCTAAAGCTCAATCCTCTGCCATTATGGTCAATGAGAGATTTACCACTGTCTTCAATAGATGGAGGGTTGCACCCCTACTCTTTATGGTCACACATACTGGCTTCAGCGGCAAACATCAGTTAAATGCAGCTTCCATTTGTTAGCATTGTGGAGAGTCAGCACAGTCATGCTGGAGTAAACTTGATCTTATTCCTACTTGGACACAATCAACAGGTTTGTATACTATGGTCACGATCCAGAAACCACTTGCTCCGCAGTAAGTGGTTTGTGGATCTCAGCCTATATTCCCTTCAACTAAGGCTAGGAAATCTACTAGAACTGCAATAAATACTCAACAGAATGAGGGAAACTGTCGAATTTACACTGTCCATACAGAAACTGCAGTTCAGATACTAGAGTCATAGAGTCACAAGGCTGCACCACTGCAGGACTTGCCACACCCCAAACATCTGCACAGAGAAATCCCACCAATAAGCTACAAGGCGAGACTGGGACCAACCAGAGCACACTGATGCTTGAAATAACAGGAAATAATTTTAGAAAAAAAGGATCCAGATGTTCCAAACAGGTGAGCCACATCCATGCTACAGGGGAAGGTGAAAAACCCTCAGATAATAACCGATACCCATTTGTGCTCCGTTAGGTATCTATTTCTGTTATTCTAGTTTGGTTTCTGTTATGTCCAAGTCACATGATGTAAGACATTGAACCAGGCAGAACTCTCAGCTCCCCATATAAATGTAGGGACTATCATAAAATTACCATCCTGTACCATAAGATACTACATAGGATACTTTCCGTTTGAGAGGCTTTTGGTTCGATTATTGAAGTATTTTGGTCATGACAATATATTGGTTACATCATTTTGACAATATTTGCACTATTATGTGTGTGCAGTTGCTGAAAATGATACAACCAAAATATCAGAAAAACCAAACAAAAAAAATGGAAAAACAGAATCGGAATTCCCCCCAAATTAGGTATGTTGATAGCTGAAAATGTGACTAATACCCATGAAGAATAAACCCGCTACCTATTTCAGCAATAAAATATACCATCTCTAGAGTTTAGATTTTAGTTATTATGCCTAGTTTTTATGGTCTATGTCCAGGACGTATTGTAAATTATTATGCATCTCACCAGTTACACAACTGTGTGCTAACCTGTGAAGGTTACGTTATATAAATAATGGTTAATTATATAATAGCAAATAGCTTTTGAAAGCAGCATGTAGTCAAATGGGGTTAACTCAAAAGTGTCCAAAGGGAGCTGTATAGAGACATTTTTCTTCAAAGCTTGTCTTTTCTGGGGCATGGAGGGAAGAGATTAGAAGAAGTTAATAGAAGGTAATTAGGGAGGTACTTGGAGAACAAAATCTTCTGTATCTGTGGGGTTTTTTATCCTAATGTTCAGCACGCTATTTAAATGCCGTGCTTAAAAGTTAAGCACATGCTGAAATGTTTTGTTCAGTCATGACCTTTCAACTAGATCCAACAAAACTCCAAATCAGAACTTACATTTAAATCTCTCCACCCTATCTTGAAATTAATTTCTACCACCACCAGAGTGAGATGGTCTATCTATATCTGTCCCTGGACCACTTTGAAAACAATATAAGCTCCACAGGTCACAGCACTCTGCAAGAGGATGGTGCCAGGAGGAGAGCGATTTGGAGTGCTCTACAGGATTGGGGGAAGGGTCCACTGGAGTGGTCTGCAAGGACTGGGGTGTGTGGGGACCCATTGGAGTAATCTGGGGCAACAAGATCTGCCAGGCAGCCAAGCGCTCTTCACAGTGACTCCTCTGTGGCTGGAAGTAGTCTGTGGACCAGGGAGTCCCCAATTCTGGCCTATCCTCAAATAAAAGTTGAACTTGCTGGCTCAGATGATGAGCTGTGTCTGTCTGGTGCAACTTGAAGGGAGGAGAAGGGGTAAGCACAGGTGACTTTATACACAGAGAAACACCTGTGCATGGACTAGCATGCTCAGTGCTGCTCTAACCTGTCCCCCGCTGCCATGACTGAATGGAGCCACTCCAGAAGCCAAATATCACTGAGACATAGGGACATCTGGCCACATTCTCTTCTCCTGGACAAGCCCCCATACTGGGAACTACATGAGATAGGAGCTTCTATTGCAATTGTGTCACCGGGGCATTCCCACCATGCTTGGAACAAGGTAAACCTGCTGTAGAGCTATCATCTCACTTTTTATGCTAAATCTGATTTTCTTCCAGTCTCTGTATTAATCATTTGTCCAGCTCTAGAAAAAGCCAGTTTGCATATTATGGGTTTGTTAAGCCAATGCTGTTGTTATTTAATCCAATTGACAATGGAATGTATGGACTCTCTTAAATTAATCAAGTCTGAGTTTAGTGAAAACAAACAGCCTAGGCTTAATTGACTTTCAGGATGTAAGTTCTTTTCCTAGATACTGAAGGGGGTTTCATTGTGGTATGTAGAATGCTGCACATGTTATCCAGAATGCTATTCTTTAAGTCCAGACCCATAACCTACTGCAAAAGAGTACTCTTCTTCTATAAGACATGAATGGTTTTCTGCTTCCTATTTTCTGTGCAGAGTGATATTAATTAAATACTGTGAATGTGCTTTTTAATGCTGTCATTGGCAACATGTGGTAATGACTTTAATCCTAAAATCCTATTGCTAGCATCTATTGCTAGCATCTGGTGCTGCCATCTGCTGTTTTTTTCCCTATTGTAATGTCTACCGACAAAATAAAAAGAATATGTTAGCCTCCTCTCTTTCTTGTATAACTATACATCCTGATCCAACTTGAAAGCTCATTGTCCTTCTTACAGCATAAACCTGTTCTGGGAGAGAGCCGCATGTTTGGGCTCATGCAGGGCTTCATTTGGGAGGGGGTGGGTTTGCATGACTCAGCCCGAGGAATCAAATTCAACAGGGGACTGAGCCTTGGGCAATGTTCTCAGTAGGAGCGTGCACCCCAAAATATGAAAGACCAGGAAAAGACTGATTTCAGCCTTTCAGGGTTGGATTCGAAAGCCAGAAAAAAACCTGGATGGTTTAATTGTCTTTCATTAATGTCTTGACATAAACATAAGAACATAAGAAGTGCCATACTGATTCAGACCAGCAGTCCATCTAGCCCAGCATCCTGTCTCCAACAGTGGCCAGCTCCGGTAGCTCAAGAGAAGTACATGTACAGGTCATGGAGGTGTGACCCATCTCCTGCTGACTTTTCCCAACCAACAAGCAACTAGCCAGGGGTTTAATCTTCAACTAGTAGGCTTTTATGGTTCTATCCTCTTAAGAATTTATCCTGTTTCCATTTAAAGCTAGTTATGCTGCTGGCTTTCATGGTATCCTCTGGCAACAAGTTCCACAACTGCATGAAAAAGTACTTCCTTTTGTTTAAATCTGCTGCCATTTAACTTCAGAGAATGGCCGCGATCATGCGCAGGCATACACGTACATGCACATGCGCAATGTATGCACAGCATGGGATCGAGCCCATTGTCCCCTTGTTCTCTTATTGTGAGAAAGGGTAAGCAACAGTTTCCCATTTCCTTTCTTCTCCATACCACTCACAATTTTATAAAATTCTATCATATCCCCCGTTAATCACCTCTTCTCCAAGCTAAACAACCCTAAGCTGTTGAGCCTCTCTTCATATGGAATTTGATCCATCCTTTCTATCATCTTTATTGCCCGTCTCTGAAACTTTTCCAATTCTGTTATAACTTTCTTGAGATGGGTCAGGCAGAATATTCAAAGTGGGGTCATACCAAAGATACTTTCCCTTTTATTCTCTGTTCCTTTTGAAATAATACCTAGCATTCTGTTTTCCTTTTTTGACTGCTGCCACACACACAGCTGATGTCTTCAAGGAACTGCCCACAATGATTACAAGATCCTTCTCCTGCGTGGTTACACCCAGATTAGAACCTAGGATTGTGTATGTAGTAGGGCTGTACTGAATAGTACTTCCAGGTACTTGGGCCGAATTCCAAAGTAAGTTCCAAGTAATCAACCCGAGTACTCGGTGGCCTTTCAGCACTGTTTCCAAAGCTTTGAAATTCAGACTCGGAATTCTGGACCTCGGAAAACTTCAGAAACTTCAGAATGATTCGGACCAGGTCAGCGCTTCAGCAGGTGTTGCCATGTGTAGCAGCTGCAGCTGTTTAATTGCCTAGCCAATCAGGGTGCGCAATAGCATATCCACCCCTCCCTCCCTCCCTCCCCCTCCCCCTTAATTGCCTAGCCAATTAGGGTGCACAACAAGACATGCAGCCCTTCCTCCCTCCCCTTGCCTCCCCCACACCATATTAACCAGAAAAAAACTAGAAAGTATTCCCCCAGTGCCCCAGCTGGACACATCTTGGCAAAGTTCTTGAACCCACAGTCAAAGCACTACCCAGAAAAGTAGTCTAGCAAGAATGGGGAAATCGCTCCAGAAGACAAAGTGCAACCATGTGCAGAAATTTTAAAAAACCCAACAGTAGTGTGCCCACAGCGGGGCTCAGCATCAGAAGTGCATGCACCCACTTTAATCATTATGCCAACCAAGCAGTGCACAAAAATGCAGCCTAGGAAGAATGAGACGTTCACTCAAGAAGAATACAACAAACCTGCAAAACAGTGTGCAACTGCATGGAGAAATAAATCCCACCAAAAGCCAGCAAGCCCAGCAGTCACAAAATTAAGAAACTAGACATTCACACACACCCATTCACGGGCACCCTCTTGGCATGGCGTTGGTACTGTGGCACTGGTAACTTGAACAGTCCAGGTAAAGGGAAGTGGAGTAAGGCAGAGAGATTCTAGTCTGGCCTCATGGTGCCAAGCAGCTGATAGAACAGTAGAAGTTATACTTTACAATTAGGCTCTCTTGTGCCATGCCACAGCCTAGACAACACAGAACACACACAACCTCTAGGGGTGTGCATGTTGTTTTCGTTATTACAATAACAATAAAGAAAATTGTCATTTTTCATTTTTGTTATTGCAATAACGAAAAAGACAATCAAGAATAACAACAACGACAACAAAAATGCCAATGTTGTTATCGTTGTCGTTATTATTAGTGCTGTGGCAGTTGGGTTTTGGAAGGAAAATGTGGAGAGGGGAGGAGGGTTGAACAGGGATTGAACTCTTGAACTGTGCCTGTGTTGGGAGGGGCAAACAGCTCAGCAGTATCTGATGGATGTATCGCTGGCCAATGAGCAGCGCAACCAGGCCCCAGCAGTCATATGGCACTCTCTGATTGCTCAATGCCTGCTGCCTCCCACAACCAATCAGGGAGGCTCTGGGGTGAGGGCAGTGCAAACCTTTATAATGGGAGGGCCAGGCCTTTTCTCTCCATTCTGTGAGAGCTCTGCTTTTCAGGTTGCGTTTACAGAACTGTGGTGCTTGCACACAAAAAATCCTCCCTAGCCCTCATTGTATTACCACCAATACCTTTCCTTCCTCATACCCTACATTTTACCATCTCCTTTTCCCTGCCCTTCTCCCCCCTGTACATTATATAGATTAGATATAGATATATATAGATATATATTATAGACATATAAATTAGATTAGAATAGTTATATACATAACTGATTAGATAATAGTTTTCCTTTTCCATTTCTCTGTCTCCCTTAGATTTAAATAGATATTAGTTGTGTACATATAGAGAGAGATTAGATATTATATAGGTATTTAGACTAGCCTGTTTTATTATATATATTAAGATTATAGGATAGGTATATTCTATAAATATTTTCTCATGGGAATCGATACTGATACCAATAACAATATCAAAAATTAAATCTTCGTTTGAAATGATACCAATACCGATAATGACAACAGAAATGACATTGTCATTAATAATGACTTTTTAAATAATGAAAACCAAAATGAAATGGTGGCCTGGTGTGCACCCCTAACAACCTCACAAAACAGTCTGCAAATGCATGGAGAAATAAAAATCCCACCAAAAGCCAGCCCGCCCACCCAGCAGACAGAATTATAACAACACCCACAAGAAAAAAGCCAGATATACACACACACGCACACACGGCACACTCTATTAATGGCATGGCATTGATACTGTGGCACTGGTAACTTGAACAGACCAGGCAAGGGGAAGTGGAGCCAGGCAGAGAGATCCCTCTGGCCTCATGGTGCCAAGTGCCAATGGTGAGTCCTACCAGCCAGAAACAAGCAGAACAATTCAAGAACAATCCCGCCCATCCCGGCATGATCTCACAGCCTAGTCACCAACAGCTCATGGTCAACAGTATCAAAAGCAGCTTACAGATTTAACAAGACCAGAAGGGTCAACTGCCCCTGGTCTAAAGCACGGCGCAGGTCATTGACCAAGGCCACAAGTGCAGTCTTGGTGCCAATCATATCCCAAACGAAATCCAGACTGCGAGAGGTCCAGGAAACTGACCCAGTCAAGATGGTCCCGGAGCTGCTGGGCCAAAAAGGGAAGGTTAGAAACAGGTCAGTATCTGGCAAGGGCAACAGTGTCAAGGGATGGTTTTTTGAGCAAGGGTCACACCACAACCTCCTTAAGAGACCCTGGGACCCTGCCCTCCTGAAGGGAGGCACTGACCACCCATGCAGGGGCGGCTGGTGGGTTTTAAGACTGCAGGGGCAGTGGGTGGGTTAAATCTGCTGCCGGAGGCTTTGCTGCTGGCGGGCCGGTGAAAATAGGGGTGGAGTCTAGCCTAGGGGCGGATCCAGGGCAACGATGGGTGGAGCCAGGGCAACGGTAAGCAGAGCCAGGGCATAACCCAGCAGCAAGGAGTTCCAAGAGTTAATGTTGGATGGACATTATATTACTTAATGCTAGGAACACTGCTGTGTGAAGCACTGCCACCGGGGGAATAAAGAACCCTCTTACTGGGGTCCCGTCCACTCTCTTCTCCCTTTCCCACCTGGTCCAAATTAACCATAGGAGGTTAAAAAAATAGATCATGTTGCCATCACCTACGTTTATCCTGAACCTTCGAATCCTCGATTTTCATGGCATGCTTGGCCATCTGTAGTCTTCTGAAGGTGTAGACTTTGGGACAAGCCTTCCTTCTGGCTTGGAGAACAGGGAGGACTGAGTTAGCTCCCTGTTCTGCAACAAGCTGAATCAGAAGAGAATGAAAGGTAAGAGAAGGACAGACAGAGGAGAAGTAGGAGGGAAAGGGTTTGGTTTTGGAGCACAAGAAGAGGAAGGGGGAAGAGATGGGTTCAGTGGGGAACAGGGGAAAAAGGTTTCCTTGTTGTCTGCAGCCTAAGATGCGCTCCTACCTACTTTCTCCTATGTTCACAAGGAGAGGGAGGCAAGGTGTGGAATCAATCATGCCAGATCTCAGACAAACTAGATAGAAAAAAGAAGCAAATTACTTTAGATATTTGCATTTTGAATGACATTTTAAATTTTGCTTCTTTGTGGACCTCTCCCCCAAAGAAGAGGTCCAAGACCCTCCCAATCCCCACGTCATCACTTACCATTATCTTGAACACTCTTCATTTTCATGCTCTCCTTGACTGACTGTAGTTTTCTAGGGT
>QEPC01014273.1:1021561-1051435 GCA_003113815.1 Sphenodon punctatus
CAGCACAATCATATTTATTTATTTCAATTTTATCCAGCAACCTCCAGCTTACAACACACACTATCAACAATTACAATTTATAATTAAAACATACTATAACTCACAATTTAAAAATTAATTTAAAATATCCTAAAAATACAGAAAATATACTAAAAGGACAAAATCAATCTATAATAACCGTATGTGATACCATCCCATAATAATCACTATTTAGACATCCCCCCCTTCTCCCAAGACAAGTCCCCCAGTCACCGGAGCCCCCCCAAAAAAGCTAAGGCCACGCCCCAATATACTCACCCAGACAGGGCAGACTGAGCTCGGAAGTGTCTTCTCCTCACTCGAGCACAGGATGCAAGGCTTGCTGATCCTTGGAATGACTGGCACTAGCACTAACTACCCTATAAACCTAACTTGCTTCCTTGAGAGGATTAATAATAAAATATCAATAATCTAATCTAACTAAGTAACAGTGAAAGTGAATTGATCCAAAGAAAGGATTCAGTCTGACCACCAGCCGGATGGCCAACTGCAAACTCACTCTCTCAACTTAGAAGAACTGAGTCAAAGAGAGATAAAATGGCACCTGGTAGAATCAACCTTTATATATGATCTCTGCAGCAGGCAACCCCCACCCTCACCATGTCAAGTCAACACAGAGAAAAAAGCCCGTTCTGAATAAATTTAAAAGTAAACAGTCACAGTCACACTCACAAGCACTCTCCACTCCCCCTCCCCCACTCTTGCTGTTCCACCAGTCAATCAACACACACACACACACACACACACACACACACACACATGTTGCTTCCCGAAGTCCGTCCCCCCTACCCACAGGGGCACCAAGGGCTGTAGCCCTAATTACATACTGCACTGCCGGTTTTCCACTCCATAGACGTGACCAAGCCACTGCCCCCAGCGAGTAACAATGCATTACAATTTCAGGAACACACACTGGACAGCAGTCCCTAGCTGCCCAATGCGCTTTCTGCAGAGTTTTGCCCCTTGCAGGGCTCCATCTAGTTAGTTGCCTCTCCTTCATGATGAAAAGAACTTGAAGAGTCCCTCCCCTCCTCCCCCGTGGCCCCACCTCCCCCTTTCAACCTCCTGCATCGGCGTTTTGATGCTTTTGCATGTGCTGAGTGAAGCAGCATGCTCGCACATGCGCAGTCATTAATCAGGAAGTTCAGAGCACCGGAGTGGCTTCACACCCATGCCGAGGCTCTGAACTCCACCGAGACTGAGTACCGGCCCTTCCAGGTAAAAATAAATTAAATGTTTAGGCTTTGGTGGCACGGAGGAGGCCAGTAGGGGCATTTCCCCTGGCGCCCTGGGGCTGAAGACACCACTACACCCGTGCCAGCACCAACCCCAATGTCTCCCTGGTGGCCTTAACCAGTCAGGTTGGGCAAGGATCTAATTCACATGTTGTGGCCCTAACAGCCCCCAGGACATCCCCGCATCAGCAGGGGGCGCCAATCAAAATTGATCCCACAAAATAGGACAAGCTGGGGCATTCATAGCCTCTGGTTCCCCAACTATATCAACTGTGGTGGTGAAGTGATGGTGAATGCGAGCAATTTTACGAAAAAATCAATAAACCTATCACAGCAGGCCGGGGAAACCTCCACTTCCAGGTGGAGGGAGGCATGATTTCCCTTTGCTAAAGCCATGCTGGTTTTTAGCCATCAAATCATGCTTGCCAATATGCCTAGTAATTCTGTTTTTAACAATGGTCTCCACCGGTTTGCCCAGTATTGATTTCAAGCTTACTGGTCTGTAGTTTTGAGGGTCACCTTTGGAACTCTTCTTAAAAATTGGAATTACATTTGCTAACCTTCAATATTCTGGCAAAGAGGAGGATTTTAGCGACAAGTTATGTATTACTGATAGTAGTTCAGCAATTTCAAATCTGAATTCTTTCAGTACCCTTGGATGAATATCATCTGGTCCGGGTGACTTGCTACTGTTTAAATTTTCAATATGCAATAATACCTCTGGCATGATGCTAATTTAAGATAATTCCTTAGACTCATCACCAACAAAACATAGTTCTGATGTAGGTACCCAACATCCTCTGCAATAAAAACTGATGCAAAGAACTGATTTTGTTTCTCAGTTCTTTGAGTGCCTCCTTTATTCCCTGATCCTCTAGCAGATCAACTGTCTCTCTAGCAGGTTTCCTGGCTCTGATATACTAGAAACATTTCTTGGTATTGGATTTTGCATCCTTAGCAAATTGTTCCTCAAATTCCCTCTTGGCCTGCCTTATAATGGTTTTACTCTTTCTTTGTCAAAATCTATGCTCATTCCTATTTATATTTACCTCATTTGGAGTACTTTTCTATTTTCACAAACACAGGTGGCTTCACAGCACTTTTACACACACAGAAACACCAGCACATGGACTAGCATTAGTTAGAGGAGCTCAGTGCTGTTCTAACTTGTGCCTTGTTGCCATGGCTGAATGGAGTCACTCCAGAAACCAAATATCATTGGGTGTCTTCAGGGCTGGCCCCAGACATGTGCGGCCGCACATGGCCCCGCGGGAGCCAGGACCCCCGCGCCTAGGGTCGGTTGCACCATGCTGCACTCAGCTGCAGCACTGCTTTCACTCTCCTCCCCTTCGCTCTCCCACCTCATTTGCAGCAGCAGCGCCGCGGGGCCACAGGTGGTGAAAAAAAGGGGAGGTGGGGCTGCCCATTGACAATTACTTACTCACTGTGGGCAGTGCTGTCCCCACCCCTGCCACCCGGCGCCTCCTCCAATAAGCACCAGGGACAGAGTGGAGCATCTGAGCAGTTGGCTGGGCAGGCGAGTTGGCTGTGTGTGGGCTGAGCCTCAGGGAGGTTTGCGCGCGCAGGTAATGAGGTACATGCTGCGTGCATACGCACGCATGCATGCTGATGCAGTCAGCCCTGCATGCCCCAGCCGAGAGAGAAGCACGAGGAGAACAAGGAAGAGGAGGGAGTGACACGAGCCAAGCTGCCTGCCCGCCCGCCCGCAATGACGAGGAGGAGGAGCGCAGAAGCAGCACACAGCGCCCACCACACACAAGCCTCTCTGGATCCTCAGTCCAGGCTCCAGGAAGGATTAGGAAATTAGGTGAGTGAGGACTAGCCATGCCAGGACTGGAGAACAGAGAAAGGGGAGCCAGCCCATGAGGGGGGGTCTGGGGGGGTACTGCAGCCAGGGGGGCTGGGGATGCTTGCATTGCAATTTGCCCACCATCATGGCAAAAGAGGGGAAGTGCTCTCTCACACCCCCCCCCCCGTCCCTTCTCTAAGGGAGGGGGGCAGCAGGTGGGGGAAGCCTGCTGGGGGTGTTGGGGGAGGGTTGTTCAGTGCCAGCTCTGTTAGAGGATGGCAGATCCTCCCTCTCTTCCCTTTGTGATCGTCCCATAGAGAGAACTGGGGGTGCAGAGCAGTTACAATGAGGCAGAGAGCCATCCCACCAAAGGGCAAGAATTTGTCCTTGGCACCCTAATGCACAAGAGAATTCACAGAAGAGCAGTCCCCCCCCCCCATTTCTGGATCAGCATCGGGAGCCAGGAGCTCACTCACCACTGCTGGGGGATCCCTGCACTCTAAGTGGGGCAGAGACAGCGACTAGTGTGCAAGGAGGGACAACAAACAGGGCAGCCCCCAGATTTGAGCTTTGAGGGGAGAGATCTTTGTTGTCCCTCCTTGCGCACTAGTTGTTGTCTCTGCCCCGCTTAGAGTGCAGGGATCCCCGAGTAGCAGTGAGCGAGCGCCTGGTTCCTGATGCTGATCCAGCGGATGGGGGGTGGGGTGTCCCTGCTCTTCTGTGAATTGTGCGTTATAGGGTGCCAAGGAAAAATTCTTCCCCTTTTCTGGAATGGCTCTCTGCCTCATTGTAGCTGCTCTGCACCCCCATGTCTCTCTATGATCAGAAAGATAAGAGGGAGGATCTGCCCATCCTCTAACAGAGACAGCACTGAACAACCCTCCCCCAGCTGCAAACGCCTCAATTAGGGTGGCCACTGACCACATCCCTCCCCAGAATACAGGCCCTGGGGGAAGGAAGAAGAGCACAGCAGCCTGGCTCAGAGCTCCTTCCCCCAGCCAGGGCTCAGGTGACTGAGGCTCTGGAAAGCTAGAAGGGTTGCAATTTAAGCAAATTCGCTGTGACAATGACCATGACCACTAAAGTGACCAGGAACTCAGAGGAGCCAAGTTCATTCTTTTATTGTTTTTATGTGCAATATTTTTATGTGCAATGTTCAAAAGGTTTTACAGGGTGACTTGGGTATATTATCCCCCATGTTCCAATGTGCAATGCTGAATGTTTCTCCGGTTGACTTGGGTGTGAGTCTCCATAAAAAATTAAACAAAACCCAAAAGACAAACAGAAAATAAAAGTTTGTTGAAAAGGACATTTGTTCTGTTATTACTATGTATGAACACCTTTGCTTGATTATTTTCATTTGTTTTTACTATTACTGCCAAATTCTTGCAAAAAATGAATAATGCCCTGCCCTCCATCTCCTGCTGTTCCCTCCCTGTATTGGCAGGAGGGGAAACTGTGGGAGGAAACTGGAGGGAGGGGCTAGATGAGGGGGTGCTTTGGCATGTTGGGGGTGGCTTAAGCAAGGGTGGGCAGTCAGTCTGTGGTGGATTCTGGAGGGTGGATGGATCTGTGGGACAAGGGGCAATAAGAGTGTTCTGTGTGGGAAGCTAAAGGGTAAAAAGTGCTGGGACTAAAAAGGGCCTAAGGCATGTGTGCCAATATGAGGGCATCTGTGCAAAATTGCATATTTGCATAAATGGATGGGGCCTAATGTTGCAAATTAGGCCCCACACCAAGACTTCGCACATGGCCCCGCAAACCCAAGGGCCGGCCCTGGGTGTCTTTAAACGGAGCACCCACAGACCTGCTGTGGAGGTTGCCAGGTCTGCAACCCCGTGCGCAGCCCTGACAGTGCCAGGTTTAAATGGACCTGGCAGCTGCCGCAGCCTACAATCCGCCCATGCGGCATCCCCCTCCCCCAGGCCATAGAGCTGTGGGAGGATCGCCTGATGCTCTAGGCTGCTGCCTCTGCCATTGCCAGGGCAACCCCTGGTCTGAAGCTGAGCTGTAGCAGCTTGTCTATAGAGCAGACAGACTGCAGTTCTGCCCCTGGCTGGTGCTCCAAATTTGGGCACCCCACTCTGATTATGGTGTTCCAGAAAGTTCTAGAGCACCACAAGCAGAGCTGGCCTGGAGCCATACCTCTGTTCTGCCTCACACCCAGGCCGCTGGCCTGCCTTTAAAAAGACTACTTTTTGGATCTAATAGCCTCCTTAATGTTATCATTCAGCCAGCCATGCAGCCATTTATTTGGTTCTCTTCCTGCCTTTTTTTATTTGTGGTATACAAAGTTGTGGTTTTCAATAGTCTGGGCATCTAAAGTTGTGGTTTTCAATAGTCTCCTTGCTTCTTACAGGCCTTTGACCCTGATGTCTTTTTCTTTTAGTTTCCTCTTACTACTAATACTAATCATTTCTATAGCGCTACTAGGCATAAACAGTGCTTTACAGTCAGATTTTCAGAGACAGGTCCCTGCCTAGTGGATTTACAATCTAATATCAACAAGGGTGACAGGAACACTCAGGGAAAGACAGACACACACATATTCCCATTTTACAGATGGGGAACTGAGGCTGAGAGGTAGTGATTTGTCCAAGGCCACCCAGTGAGTTCATTGGATAAGGTGATGTTTAAGCCCCGGTCTTCCAGGTCCAAGTCCAGTACCTCGTTATCTGCTACACCACACTGGCTCTTAACTAACTTCCCCTTAACTAACTTCCTCATCTTTGCATAGTTCCCCTTCTTGAAGTTAATCACCCTTGAAGCAGAATTATTAGGTAATCTCTCTCCTAATAGCATGTTAAATCTAATTATATTGTGATCACTATTAGCAAGTGGCTCTGTCACTGTTACCCTTCCACTTAGACCCTCTGCTCCAGTTAGAACAAGGAGTGTATTTAGACATTACATCATCAGGTGTCTGAATGTGTGTTTTGACCTTGATATGAACACCGGTTTGTCCCTGTGTTCACCATGTGGCGCTGCTTAGACACAAAGCTCATCTTGGGGCAAATTAGTGTTTTGCTTGCTCCCTGATCTCAGCACACAAGCACTGCTGCCTTGTTCCCCGTGTTGTACCTGCTAACATGCCACATGATATCATTAGACACAACACTGGTCATATGTTCAGCTGAAACACACAAATTGTCCTTTTGATGCAATGGTGTTCACATCATGTGTTCAATGGGTGGCCAAATTGATGTTGGGATTGTTATGGTGCTTACACATAACGGCCAAAAACGTGCTATGGGGTTTTGACACCTGATCTTTGTTATGTCTAAAGATGCCCAAGATCTAAAATAGCTTCTCCTTTTGTGGGTTCCAAGACAAGCTGCTCCAGGAAGCAGTTATTTATGGTGTCTAGGAACTTGATTTCTGTAACACATCCCAAGGAAACATTTTCCTAGTCAATGTGGGGATAGTTTAAATTCTCCATTTTTGTAGCCTCTACTTTTGTAGCCTCTCTAATCTCCTGTAGCATTTCATGATGACTCTTAGCATCCTGGTCAGGAGGTCAATAATATAGCCCCACTACTATCCGATTTTCATTTAACATGGAATTTCTATCCATAGTGATTCCAGGGGAGAGTTTACATCATTTATTATTTTTCTCATGTTTCACACAATATATTAAAGCCTTGTCTTTAATATACAAGACTACTCCACTTCCAGTACAATTAACTCTGGGTGTTAACAGATGTGACAAAGGATACTTTCAGACAGCCTTCCCCCCCTCCCCCCGCACATATTCTGACTGCAGGAGGGAATGTGCAGCCAGAATATGCACGGGGATAAGCCAGTCTGAAAGCTCACCCACCCCCACCCCGCCCCCTCTGACACGCGCAGGGATGCAGAGCTCGATTTCCCACTGTATCCCTGCGCGTGTCTGTCAGCAAAGCTGGGGGAGGGGGGCTTTCAGACCAGTCAATCCCCACACATATCCTGACTGCACATTCCCTCCTGCAACCAGAATATGCACCGGGGGGGGGGGATGTCTGAAAAAGGCCAAAATCATGCTATGGCCCTCTTTGACCCAATCTGGCTTGGACCTCACTTGCATGTGCATGCAGGTGCCTCCAGATTTTGGCCTGGAATTGCCCCAGACCATGTCAGCCACTAGCCCAGGATGTGACCCCAGAAAGTGTCTGAGTCACAGCCTGGGCTAAGGTCCACCAGATCAGGGCAAAGCAGACCACAGCAAGCAATCGTATGACCCGACCCGGATTGGATCCGCCATGACCAGCAGCCATGGCTGCCCATCTTGGGCCACCATGGCTGCTCGTCATGGCAGGGGGCGAGATGCTGGTTGCATAGGGGTGAGGCCAGCTGGATGCACTTTATGTGTCTCCCTGACCTCTCCAGAGACCCGGCTGCTGGCACATTTGTTTGGTGGCCCAACCCAGTCTGGACAGTGTTTGCGGCATTTTCCCTCCCCATGCCGGATCAGGTTGTTTCCTAGCTGGCATCACTTCTGTTCCACCCTCTGTCATTTCTATATATTTTGCATCCCAGAATCACAGTGTCCCATTGACTGTCGTCATTCCACCATGTTTCTGAGATGCCTATTATATCAATGTCCTCACTTAAAGCTAAGTTAAATACTCTCATTCCCCGATTTTACTTTTGAGGCTTCTGGCATTAGTATACAAACATCATAGCATTTTAATATCCTGGTGCTTGTGATTGCATATTTGTTTATTTTGGAAGTATTCAAGTTTGTCTGTTCCATACTATGCCCACCTGATCTGTCTCTGCTTCTTCTCTATCCTGTAGTGTAAGTGTAGTGGACTTGGACCTGGGAAGCCAGGGTTCAAATCTTGCCCTAACCATGAACTCACTGGGTGGGCTTGGGCAAGTCACAATCTCTCAGCCTCAGTTCTCTATCTGTAAAATGGGAATGTGTTTGTGTTTGTCCCTATGTTCCCCTCACCCTTGCCTATCTTAGAATGTAAGCACATTGGGCAGGTACCTGTCTCTGAAAAACTGTTAAAGCACTGCATACACCTAGTAGCGGTATAGAAATGATTAGAAGTAGTAGTAGTATCCTCTTTACTGGAATACACTGTATCATTACTAATGATGGCATTTCCTTTCTGTGCTGGTCATCATATGGATTAAATCACAAGCACTGTTTTATATTTCACTGTAGAGAAGGGACTTAGTCCCATGGTTGGGTTGCTGGCTGGAGAAGAGTGTTCATTTCCCTGCTCTGATGAGCTCTGGGTTGTGAGGTGTGGCTCTTCTGGTAGAGGGTGTGGCTTCTGGGGCAGGGTCAGACCTCAGCAATTCATTTTTTACAAATTAAGCACTGGACTCATGACTTCATGAACACTCTGCCGGGGAGCATTGAGCCCCAAGGTGATTAGCAACACAGCAAAGCCCACTGGAATAGAACAGTTATACAAATGCAGACCCTGCACCTGTCTCAGGCCCCACAAATCACTCCTCTGATGGTTGCGACATGTCCAGTTTCCTTGTGGACAGTCTGGGAATTGTGGGCCTTTGTCCAGTTGACATATGACCCAGATGTAATGCCAGATATCCAGAGATCAGGGGTGACTGTTCCACGGGGCCCTATGGGGCTTGGTGTCTGTTCTATGACTACACATGAGAAGGGTTGTACCTCTGCAGGTTTTGCCTAGAGACTCCATCTGAAGACCCTACATATGGGGCTAGGTGACCTCTGTTCTATGGGAATCTATGGTCATTTGGGGAAAGGGGCACCTTTTAGTCCAGCCATAATGTTATTTACAATTTGCAATATGCATGCAAATATATAGAGAGATTAACACAATTTTCTTCCCTGCAGCAAGTGGCAACCATGCCTCCACTTTTTATTTGTTTGTTTGTATTTCAATGTCCCCCCTGCCCTTCCCTCGGAGGCTCTGAGGGCAGCAATGTCATGGTGTGGTATCACCCCAACTTCCTAAGTCCCAAGTCCTGTTTAAAGAGGGGAGGGATGCCCCAGCCCTCTGACAGCAATGGAGCATGGAGGAGGGGTCCCAGCGCTGGACATATTAGCCACAGTTTTAGTCCTACTCTTCTAAGTTTGAAACAGGAGATACCACTTGCTCTGTTAAAGTAGTAGCTGTGGAGGAAAGCACAAGACAGGAGCCTCTTTGCTCCCTAACACTGTCACAGCACTAGAACACACCTTGAATCCCCTGCCTTTCCCCCTGACACTCCTGTGGCTTCAGGCCAGAGAAGCTAAGGATGGATGTATCATGACTAACAGCAGAGGAAGAGCAGGATGGACAGGAGGAAACAAAGCAACCTGTCCTGTAGCAAGTGAAAATCTGTTTTGGGGCAGTCTCTATGAAATATCTGCCATAGAAGAAGTTGTCCCATAGCAAGCGTTTTGTGAAGACCAAATTTTCTCTCCCAATAGCTTAGTTAGTTTAGTTTAGTTAAGTTTATTTAGGCATTAGCTTACGCCATAGCCACTACAAAATTAAAAACACATACATATACAATACACAAATAAACATAACAAAACATTAAATAATCATAGTCACTGGGATAAGAGTACAAACATGAAGAACCTTAAACCCTAAACTGGGACAGTCAAAAAATTTCGCCCATGAACTGGCACTTAGAATACACTCATTTCCTGGGGAGAGACAAACTCTGTATTACGTCTTGCCATTCCTGGGACCAAGGAGCCAAGTCACAACACAGGACATAAAATTCAGGAGTGCAAAGGCCTTGCCCTTCTCGGGGTTTGCGCTGGCAACACTTGACCCCTGCAGCACTCAAGTCCCAGTATATAAATGCCTTGCCCTTCTCAGGACATGGGTGGGGAACCCTCGACCCCTGAGCTGCAATCACATAACATAGGACTCAAGAGTCCAACTATATCCCTGCTCCAATACATATCAAGCAAGATAAGCATTCATACAGACACAGATACATAAATCCCTCTATTCCAGGCCTCAGAGCTGTCTACACAAAATTATCAGAACATCTATGGCAGCCCCTGATCACAAAGCTGCCTTTTGTTAATACTATTCCTATGAAATTTGGCCACGACTTTAGATGTATTTGGTAGTTTATCATCCAGTAACAAAGATAAACAGAACTCATTTGCTCTTCCTAAAGAGGTACAGATTAGACGATATATCCATTGCTTCCATGCACTCTTGTACAATTTACATTCCAGTAAGATATGCATTACTGACTCAATTTCATTACTGTTACAAAGACATACACACTGCTCCAACAGCACCCCCTCAAAGCGCCCTGTCAGTAGAGCCGTAGGGAGGGCATTGAACCTGGCACATGCCAATGCTCTCCTATCATTCAGGTTTTCCAAATAAGACAAACGTCTAGGAAGTTGCTTTGCTAGGCATAAGCAGTGCTCTGATTGGCGCTCAACATCCAGTATCTTTTGTCTCAACAAACCCCTAGCTGCCTCATATCCCAGAAGGAGAATAGCCTCCACAGAAAATCCCAACCTACAAACCTTCCACTCCACTTTGGATCTCCATAGGTTTACACCCTTCTCTGAAAAGGCTAGTTGTATGAGAACAGGGGTCATCTGAAAGAAGCATTTAAGCCAATAAGAAATTATGCCAATTGTCAATCTGGCAGCCACCGTTCTTAAGACATTATTGGCCACGCAGCAAGGCACAGCAAGCAGCTTCCTAAGGAATTTGGACTGGACTGGTCCAAAATCTGAACTCTCCCAATAGCATGTAACTTCAGATAACCCTGGGCCAGATTAATGGGGTGTGTGCGTGTGTGACATTATTCATTTATTATTATTATTATTATTATTATTATTAGCAAGCATTTATATAGCGCAAGCAATGTACCTGGTGCTTTACAAAGTAATTGAATAGACACGGTCCCTGCCCTAGGGCTTACAATCTGAGAGATGGGGTGGGAGGAGGGGGGGAGAGATGAAGGAAGGGGAACAGAGGGAGAGATAAGGAGTGTAACATTCACGATGATGCGAGGTCCCAGGTGCATGTGCTTGGCTTAGTTACATCAAGAATGATGGCTGGTTGGTCCATGTGGTGAGGATATGAGTAGGGATGGGTGAACAGAACTGAGTTCGGAAATTCGGTTCAGTTCAGTTTGGAAATTCGGTTCGGTTCAGAAGTTCAGTTCGGTCGACCGAACTATTTGAGTTCGGTCCAAGTTCCGAATTTCCAAACAAAGTTCAGAAATTCAAACCTCATTGAACTAAATGGAATATTATCTTTTAGGGATGGGTGAACAGAGCCGAGTTCAGAAATTTGGTTCGGTTCGAAAATCAAGTTCGGTTCAGAAGTTCGGTTCGGTCGACCGATCTGGTTAAGTTCGGTCTGAACTTCCAAACCGCGTTCTCCAATCCCTAGATATGAGTACACAGACCTTCGGTAACAGATTGTACTAGATGGTAGGTATCTGCAGGAGTTAGGTGACGGGAGCAAGAAGTCGGGGAGAGCAGAGCGGAAGAGGTGAGTCTTGAGGAGGGATTTGAAGGTACAAAGGGAGGGGGCAAGGCAGATGTGGGCAGGCAGGGAGTTCCAGGCATGGGGGGCAGCTAGGGAGAAGGGACGAAGGCGCTTAGGGGAGCAGGGGAGGTGTGGGAGGGCGAGAGAGGGGACAGAGGAGGAGCAGAGTTCACGGACTGGAGTATGGATGGAAATTAGCGCAGAGAGGTAAGGGGGAGCAAGGTTGTGAAGAGCTTTATAGGTGAAGACTAGGAGCTTGTGCAGGATTCGTTCAGGAAGGGGGAGCCAGTGAAGAGAGGAGAGGAGGGGCTGCACATGATCAAACGAGGTGGATGACCCTGGCAGCAGAGTTTGGGACGGAGATAAGGGGAGAAAGGGGATTTCAGGGGAGGCCAGTGAGAAGGAGGTTACAGTAATCGAGGTGAGAGATGACCAGGGCATTATCAAGGGTTTTGGCAGAGGACAGAGAGAAAAGGATGAATCTTAGCAATGTTATGGAGGGAGAAGCGACAGGATTTGTCAACAGAGTTGATGTAGGGTTTAAAAGAAAGGGGTGACTTGCTTGCTTTGCTGCATGTTCCCTGCTCTATTGTTCAAATAGAAGCCATTCTGACCTAAAGGCAGAATTCTTGACTGGACCAGTCAGGGCCCCTTCTGTTCAGTCAAATAAGTGATACAATGCACAGGAGCTGATTCCCCTTCCACTCATTCCAGAGGAAAATTCATTATGGTCCAAAAGGAAGTTTGAGAGCCAGCCAGACTGAGTCTAATATAAAAATCCTAAACTATCCCACTGGATTAAAATCTTGTTCTGCAGACAGCTTGGACGAAAATATTATTTTGGTCAGTGTTGAAAACATACAATTAGGTAGTCATTTTAGAATAATAACTGCCTTCATGACACTGAGGATATCATTTCAGTTCATAGTTCTTAGTTGGAGGCAATTAATGGGTATTAAAAATTCTTGGTATCAGCATTTAGATTAGTTGCTCTGATTGTGTGTTCTAGTTATTTGTCTAGTCTGCATACCCAGATTTTCTGGGAGGTCCCTGATTATACACCTCTTTTGTTGTCTGTCCCATAGTCCTGGAAAAGTGCTGTAAAGTCCTGTAGTAGAAAGGGAGGGGTGAGAGAGAGCAATTTGCAAACTATCAGTGGGGACAATGAGTTGGATTCTCCAGCCTGAAAGTGCCAAGCAGGGCTCTCCAGGCAAGATCAAAGCAGCCCCTCCCAAGCTATAGATAAGGATTTCCCTGTCCTTAATTACTGTTCATTCTTCTTCTTTTTGCAGTCTTTGGGATTAAAAACAAAACAAAACCCTCTGGGAGCATCAGTGTGAAGCTATAATTTCTAATAATTTCTCTTGGGGAAAAAATCAGGAGGTCAATGCTTTAGACCTGGGCGAGGGGTGATACATAAATAAAAAATATTCTTGTGAGAATCGCATGATTCAACTCCAGCAAGATCTCATGAGATCTTGCCATGGTTTTCAAGAATCTTGCAAAGTTCTTGAAACCCCCCAAAATGCCAGGCTAGGTGGGCACGAAAACAGACACGCCCACTTCATTCGGCCCAGTCTGGCCAGCATGGGCGACTCCTGGGTCTGAATATTGGGCCCAGTTCCTTACAGGCCCTGTATGCTAGGATATATCAACAGTAAGCTCTCTGCAGGGACTGTCTTTTCTCAGCTGGGGTTCCTAGGTGCTACCTTAATATCATAACAATAACATCTTCGTAAAAATTGCCAGGTCACCAAAAGAAAGCTTGGCCGCTTTGACAGGTGTTTTAAGCTATTTCTGTATGGATAATTTTCCTCATGAATAGGCCTTTTCTGGTGGTGTTCTCTTTAAAGTTTAAAAACAAAACAACAAACAGCAACAGACAGTCTAGTCACTGTCCCATGAGTTGGAAAATTCCTTGAAATGGCATCCAAAAATAATTTAATGTCAAACAATGTTCCTTCCAGATGTGACATTTTGGGTAGAATGGTTTAAAGAAGGGAAAAAATGAAAGTCAAATACTAGTGGCTTTTAAAATTCCAAACAAGCTCTCCCATCATTGAGATTCTATGGTTTAACAATGTGTCTCTTATTATAAATTGTAAGTAGAATTCCCTTTCACTTTTGTTTTTTCAGTTGTCTATAGCACATATATTTATGGAAGTGGAGCAGGAAAAAAATTAATATTATTTGGGTTCAGGCCCACCATGTCTTTGAACAGAAATCACTCTATTCTTGCATCTTGCAGTAAGCTCTCATTTGTTTCTGAGGCTCCTTTCTTGTCTCCATCTTATTAAAAACTAAAAAGGTATTTTTACACTGATGAAAATTATAGAATCTTTTTTTAATTGTGCAATAATGTAAATGATTGTTCACCGTTAATGGAATGCAGCCTGCAGATAGACTTGAAATACAAAGGGTAAAGATGGACGTACGGCTGGCATGGTGGTGACCCGGGCTGGGTTGGGAAGCCGCGGTGGACACAGGTCAGACTGGGTCGGGGAACTGAACACACACGTCCGCAGCTGGGGCACCGGGGAACATGCCAAATGTGCAGCCAGCCTTGTCTCCGCGCTGAACTCAGCGCCCTGCCACCCACCATGACAGGCAGCATGGCAGACAAGGAGGCCCAATCTGGCCCAGGAACAGACATGGTAGCCCGCTGTGTCCTGCTTTGCAATATCCATGCAAATATATACACCCCAGGTGACCCTTCCAGAGGCACCCCCTTCAATTTGCCACCCTAGGTGGCGCTTCCCACAATCCAGCATGGAGTTTAGTGGCGGCAGCGACAGCAACAGGATTACCCTCGATCCTGCTGCCACTGCTACTAAACTCTACGCTGGATTGGGGAAAGGGGCACCTCTCTCACCACCACCACCCCCATGGTGCGGACCTTCTAGCATCAGCGAGACAGCTGGATGGGGGGCAAGAGAGCCACCCCCTTCAAGTTGTCGCCCTAGGCGGCAGCCTGAGCAACCTAATGATAGCTCCAGCCCTGCCCAGGGCAATCCCAGGCCAACATCTAGCAACACCTGCACATGTGCAGGTGAGGTTCAGGCCAAAGCATGACAAAGGAGGCCAAAGCAGTCCACTGTCACATGTTTTTACCGAGAGTTCTTTCTCTGGCCACAGAACAAACAGATACCACACAGATTATAACAGGGCAAATTATCTCCATGTGCTACCTCACTCATCAGCAATAGGAATCCTACCCTAGTGAAAATGGGGGCACCAGAAGGAGAAAAAAGCCCATTTATGCTATTGGTCTTCACAACTTCTCAAAGTAGTGAGTTCCACACAGGTGCACTGTGGGTATTTTAAACAGTTCTTGATCCATCAATACACCCTGCCTCTTATTCTATCTGGTGGCCTACTGATCTTATCCAAATTGACCTTGGATTTGATGGGTAACAAGATTGTGAATACCCCTAGGAATATTTTGGTGGTTAGGTTTGCCTGGGGGAATGCTGATGGAATTATTCTTGTTATATATATATATATTCATATTCCTCCATCTGTTAATATAGTAGACCGAATTCCCTTTTGGCATCAACTTGAGGACCTGATTGAATCTCTGGAAGAGTTATATCCCTCCATCCCAGTAGTTCTTGTGGGTAATTTCAGTGCTAGAATAGGTAGTGGAAACTCCATGCAGGCCGAAGCTATTGGTGTGGATGATGATGATGAGTTTTTCTTTCCTCCCAGTCTCTCAAGAGATCTGGTTCTCAATGTTCAAGGGCTTTCGTTTTTACAGTTTTTGTATAAGGGCAGCTGGAAACTGCTTTATGGTCGGTTTCCTACTGATTCAAGTGGTGACTTTACATTTGTTTCCAAATCGGGGCTTAGTGTGATAGATTTGTGTGTGTGTGTGTGTGTGTGTGTGTGTCCCAGATAAGTATTTCCATTACTTTGATGGATTTGAGGTTCTTTTGGTAGGGTACAGTGACCACCATCTAATTATTTCTTCATTTCCCCCAATATTTGACCAAATTAAACTTAGAGATGCCAATTTAAATCTGGCTGATATAGATCTAAATGATTATGTATGTGTGAAATGGAATTAAAAAATCACGTTTTAGCAATGAACTCCTGACTGCTGAGGAAGTATGTAGGAACAAGAATGATTTAATAGCATCCCATCCAAATGATTCAGCTGCAATAGTGGCTGATTTTTCTCAGCTGATAGACCTTATTAAATGTAAATTAACCAAAGTATTGAATAAACCTAGGAACAAAAACTGCCATTTTTTCTCCAAAAATCCTTGGTTTGACCAGGAATGTATTCTTGCTAGGAAAGCCATTAATAGAACGGTTAGACTGGTTAGAACTTCTAAGACTGGGCCGGCTATTTTTTGCTATGTTGAGCAAAAGAAGGCCTATAGAGATCTGCTCAGACAAAAAAAAATTGGTTTATCAGCAATCGTTCTGGTTTGCCTTATTGAATGTGGTCCTCACTCACAATCAATCTAAGTTCTGGTATTTGGTAGGGATGTGCGAACAGAATGCGGTTCGGATGTTCAGACGTTCGGTTGTTTGGTTCAAAACCCGAGTTCGGGTTCGGTTGTTTGGTTCGGCAGAGTTCAGTTTGGCTGAACTTGGCCGAACATTAGAAAATAGCGCTATCGATACCGATACCGATACCGAATTCAAAGATTTTATCGGTATCATTTGGTCCTGAAACAACCTCTGGTCTCTACCTCTGGTGCCAGGAAGTCTGGTCCTCAGTTGCGTCCCCCTTCCAGTCACATTTTTCCCACCCAAAGTCACATTTTTCCCACCCCGAAATCATCCGAACTCACCCGAACATGACCGAACTGTTTGGCTATTTTCGAGTTCAGTTCGGACATCCGGTTCGGACGTCCGAACAGACCGAGTTCGATCCGAACTCTGAACATCCAAACCGCATTTGCACATCCCTAGTATTTGGTCAATAAAGGGATGCGTCCTTTTATGATTCATTTGAATATAGCTGCAGCAGTATGGAAAACTCACTTTTTTGAGATCTTTAATCAAATGCCTGATATNGACCTTCTAGCATCAGCGAGACAGCTAGATGGGGGGCAAGAGAGCCACCCCCTTCAAGTTGTCGCCCTAGGCGGCAGCCTGAGCAACCTAATGATAGCTCCAGCCCTGCCCAGGGCAATCCCAGGCCAACATCTAGCAACACCTGCACATGTGCAGGTGAGGTTCAGGCCAAAGCATGACAAAGGAGGCCAAAGCAGTCCACTGTCACATGTTTTTACCCAGAGTTCTTTCTCTGGCCACAGAACAAACAGATACCACACAGATTATAACAGGGCAAATTATCTCCATGTGCTACCTCACTCATCAGCAATAGGAATCCTACCCTAGTGAAAATGGGGGCACCAGAAGGAGAAAAAAGCCCATTTATGCTATTGGTCTTCACAACTTCTCAAAGTAGTGAGTTCCACATAGGTGCACTGTGGGTATTTTAAACAGTTCTTGATCCATCAATACACCCTGCCTCTTATTCTATCTGGTGGCCTACTGATCTTATCCAAATTGACCTTGGATTTGATGGGTAACAAGATTGTGAATACCCCTAGGAATATTTTGGTGGTTAGGTTTGCCTGGGGGAATGCTGATGGAATTATTCTTGTTATATATATATATATTCATATTCCTCCATCTGTTAATATAGTAGACCGAATTCCCTTTTGGCATCAACTTGAGGACCTGATTGAATCTCTGGAAGAGTTATATCCCTCCATCCCAGTAGTTCTTGTGGGTAATTTCAGTGCTAGAATAGGTAGTGGAAACTCCATGCAGGCCGAAGCTATTGGTGTGGATGATGATGATGAGTTTTTCTTTCCTCCCAGTCTCTCAAGAGATCTGGTTCTCAATGTTCAAGGGCTTTCGTTTTTACAGTTTTTGTATAAGGGCAGCTGGAAACTGCTTTATGGTCGGTTTCCTACTGATTCAAGTGGTGACTTTACATTTGTTTCCAAATCGGGGCTTAGTGTGATAGATTTGTGTGTGTGTGTGTGTGTGTGTGTGTGTCCCAGATAAGTATTTCCATTACTTTGATGGATTTGAGGTTCTTTTGGTAGGGTACAGTGACCACCATCTAATTATTTCTTCATTTCCCCCAATATTTGACCAAATTAAACTTAGAGATGCCAATTTAAATCTGGCTGATATAGATCTAAATGATTATGTATGTGTGAAATGGAATTAAAAAATCACGTTTTAGCAATGAACTCCTGACTGCTGAGGAAGTATGTAGGAACAAGAATGATTTAATAGCATCCCATCCAAATGATTCAGCTGCAATAGTGGCTGATTTTTCTCAGCTGATAGACCTTATGAAATGTAAATTAACCAAAGTATTGAATAAACCTAGGAACAAAAACTGCCATTTTTTCTCCAAAAATCCTTGGTTTGACCAGGAATGTATTCTTGCTAGGAAAGCCATTAATAGAACGGTTAGACTGGTTAGAACTTCTAAGACTGGGCCGGCTATTTTTTGCTATGTTGAGCAAAAGAAGGCCTATAGAGATCTGCTCAGACAAAAAAAAATTGGTTTATCAGCAATCGTTCTGGTTTGCCTTATTGAATGTGGTCCTCACTCACAATCAATCTAAGTTCTGGTATTTGGTAGGGATGTGCAAACAGAATGCGGTTCGGATGTTCAGACGTTCGGTTGTTTGGTTCAAAACCCGAGTTCGGGTTCGGTTGTTTGGTTCGGCAGAGTTCAGTTTGGCTGAACTTGGCCGAACATTAGAAAATAGCGCTATCGATACCGATACCGATACCGAATTCAAAGATTTTATCGGTATCATTTGGTCCTGAAACAACCTCTGGTCTCTACCTCTGGTGCCAGGAAGTCTGGTCCTCAGTTGCGTCCCCCTTCCAGTCACATTTTTCCCACCCAAAGTCACATTTTTCCCACCCCGAAATCATCCGAACTCACCCAAACATGACCGAACTGTTTGGCTATTTTCGAGTTCAGTTCGGACATCCGGTTCGGACGTCCGAACAGACCGAGTTCGATCCGAACTCTGAACATCCAAACCGCATTTGCACATCCCTAGTATTTGGTCAATAAAGGGATGCGTCCTTTTATGATTCATTTGAATATAGCTGCAGCAGTATGGAAAACTCACTTTTTTGAGATCTTTAATCAAATGCCTGATATTCCAATTTTGAGTCCTTTTAGCCATAAGGATCTTCCACAGTGGCCACCAGTGAATCCTGTAGAAATTAAAGTTCTCTTCGAATAAATTAATTCGGGTAAGGCCCCACGGGGGATGGAATTCCTGGTGATATCCTATTGAATCATATTTACTGGTGGCTTCCTAGTATTTGCAGATTGTTTGACAGCTGTCTGGAATATTAGCATAATTATTCCAATCTTTAAAAAAGGTGACAGAGAGCTCCCTATTATTTGCAGATTGTTTGACAGCTGTCTGGAATATTAGCATAATTATACCAATCTTTAAAAAAGGTGACAGAGAGTTCAGAGAACTACAGGTCAATAAGTTTGATCTGCATGATAGCCAAATTATATGCACGCTTTTTATTAAACAAACTGGAGGCCTGGGCGGAAATGGCTAGTTATTTTCCAGAGGAACAGGCTGGTTTTCATGCAGGGCATTATACTCTGGATCATTGTTTCACCGTGTCTCATAGGGATGGGCGAACGCGGTTCGGAAGTTCAGAGTTCGGCCCGAACTCAAACTGTTCGGATGACCGAACTCGAACCTGAACCCGAACGCAAACATACCGAACAAACCGAACACCGAACGGTGAAATGGCCAAACAGTTCGGTCAGTTCAGATCACATTCGGATGAATTCGGGTGGCAAAAAAAGGTTCACTGGAAGGTCAAACATTACAGGGAGGTGTCAGTCACTGAGGAGCAGACTTCCAGGCACCAGGGGTGGAGAGGCTTGCAAGAAACGAAACTAATTATCTGCCTCCCCACTTCCCAACACCTTCTGAGCTAGTCACTGTTCCTGAACAGCAGGTGTTGAGTAGGATTTTTAGATTGCTTTAAGTTTCATTTCACTTTTGTAATGAAATGAAACTTAAACCATAAACTGAAACCTTGTGTTATGCACTGTACAGACTCATTGAGTATGTAATGTATGTATTTCACTACAGACTCCTCTTCTATTTGTGAAGATTCCCCCCCATCCCATATATATTGGATGTATATATATCCATATATATCCATATATATATCCATATATATGGATATATGGATGTATATATATCCATATATATCCATATCCATATATATATATGGATACATATATATATATGGATATGGATATGGGATGGGGGGGATAGATAGATAGATGAAGACAGTTGTAGGAGTTACCTTAGTGATAGAGATAGCGTTAGTGATTTAGTTTTAGTGTTTGTAGGAGTAGGTCTGTGTACTTATTAGATAATCCATTTACTTCATAGCATTTAGAATAGTTAATAGCGGTTAGATTTAGTGTAGACAGATATATATAATATTAGATTAAAAAAAATAAGAAAACCCCATATAAAAACCAAAAAACCAAATAAAGAACAAAAGAAAACCCAATAAAAACAAAAAAAAATATATAAAATTTTTTAAAAACCATAACAACACTTCCCGAACGGCCGAACGGCCGAACCGAACAGCCAAACAGCCGAACCAAACAGCCGAACGGCCTAACCGAACAGCCTGTTTGGACGAATGAACCGAACATCTGAACCCGAACTCGACGAACGAACCGAACATCCGAACCCAAACTTGACGAACGAACCGAACGAACGAACCAATCGAACGAACAAACCGAACAAATCTGAACCGAACTAACGAACCGAATGGACGAACCGAACGCAGCCGAACCGAACGGCCAAACCCAAACCGCGATCTGTTCGCCCATCCATTGACAAATATGTCAGGATATGAAAGGGGACTCTCTTTTTGTCATTTGTAGACCTTAGATCTGCTTTTGATCTTGTTGATCGAAAACTTTTATGGATCAAGCTATCCGCAACCAATATGGATAGGAGACTCATTTCTTTAGTATATTGTTTATACCCAAACTCTAAGCTGAGAATTCGACTGACAACGAAACAGCATCTATCCGATATTATTCCTGCTACCAACGGGGTCAAACAAGGTTGTGTTTTAGCCCCATTTCTTTTTAATTTCTTTATAAACAGGATAGTTACGGATCTTGCTGGGGAAACTTAGGCCCTTTTTACACAGACACTCTAACACCAATAAAATGGGTGTTACATTTTATTATGCATGGTACAGGGCAACACTGCAGCCCTGAAACATGGACCCTTTTCACATGAGATGCCTCCACCCAATTTTGCTAGGTGGAGGTGTCTGTGTAAATATCACTTGCAGTGGGTAAGGTGCATTTCTTTGGGTGGAGATGGGTGTGTAAACACCACTTGCAGTGGATGTAGGTGTGTGCATGTTCCTGCGCAACACCCATCTCCACCCACACCCACCCACGGAGCAATCGTCAGTGGAGTCCGTTGCTCCGTGGGTGGGTGGTGGGTGGAGAAGGGTGTTGCGAAGGAGCATGCACGCACCTGCACCCACCACAAGTGGTGTTTACACAGAGGCCTCCACCCATCGAAACTGGGTGGAGGCATCTCCTGCGAAAAGGGCCCAGGTTGCAGGGCTGCAGTGTTGCCCTGTACCATGGATAATAAAATGTAACACCCATTTTATCGGTGTTAGAGTGTCTGTGTAAAAAGGGCCATATTAGCCTGTCACAGTGCAGAGCAGGCGTCCTTCGACTCTGCTTTGTGCGAATGACATGGTTCTTATGTCGAATGCCAGATTGGGACTGAAGAGGCTTCTTGCTGCCATGGGGACTTCTGTAAGATCAATCATCTTAAAATTAACTATCTAAAAACTGAAGTTCTCGTAGTGTCCAAAAGTCCTCATAAATTCAGTTGGGTTCTTGATAACATCAGGCTCGAACAAGTTAGGTCTTATCGTTATTTAGGTCTGACATTTTCTGCTTCTGGTTCTTGGGAAAAGCATGTAAAATTTATTAAATTAAAAATGGATCAATTCATTGGGGGGCTTGTTATGTTTTGGAGGTCGGAGGGAGGGAAGTTTATAACACCTGCTCTGAGGCTTCTTGATTTGAAAACAAGCCCACAAGCCCTATACGGTGCTGAAGTCTGGGGACCTTTCCTCAGGGGCAATATAGAGTTTTTCTAAGATCACTTTTTAAGGGTGATACTATATGTACCTAAGAGCACTCCAGCTAGTCTTGTAAGACTGGAAACAGGTGTATTTCTGGTCATGGTAAAACTAGACGTGGCTCAAGTTTCTTATTGGTTAAGGGTGAGGGGCATGTCGGAGGACAGGCTCCCCCTCCTATGCCTTACTGAATTTGTTTCTTCCACTCGCATGTCTCAGTAGTATGGGAAGTTGATTCTTCTTTTAAGAATGGCAGGGCAATCTATGGAGGCACTGGAAAGATTGTCTAATAAAAAAATTAAATCCCTGATATATAGACAGTTGGCAGATTTGGCAATTTCAAAGGATATGATGAAAATTGCCAAATTGAAATCTGTACCATTATACCATCTCTTCAAAAAAGCTCCTGGGTCTGAACTTTATTTGTCGGTTCTAGACAATCCTGTTCTAAGAAGAGATTTTACTCTTCTTCATTTTGATCTTATCCCCTCTAAGGTGCTGTTCGGGAGATGGAAGGGCCTTCCATACTCCCTCAGGCTATGTAGCTGCAATCTTGTGCAAACTGAAGACTTATTGCATTTATTATTTTGTTGCCCTCATACTGAAGGCTTTTGTCAGAAATTTTTGTCTTTAGCATTAAAGAATAAGACCTATTGGTCACCTCAAAAATTATTAATCTTTTGTGCTTCATCCAAAGATACTGACATTATTCAAAACCTTGCCAAAATGGCAC
This sequence comes from Sphenodon punctatus, assembly GCA_003113815.1. Classification (NCBI taxonomy): domain Eukaryota; kingdom Metazoa; phylum Chordata; class Lepidosauria; order Sphenodontia; family Sphenodontidae; genus Sphenodon; species Sphenodon punctatus. The sequence continues at coordinate 1,044,005 of QEPC01014273.1, forward strand.
TTGCTCTGATTAAAAGGAGCAAGGATGCCTTGAAAATGTAGGATTAAACTCTGCCGCTGGTGATTCCCCACTATCTACTTTGTGAATTTTAGAGTCCAGCTAATTCTTTTGTGCTGTGATATTTTGTTATGTTGTTTTGATATTTTAATTTATTTTTCTTTTGGTAAAGGGCAATATGTCTTGGTATGTCTTCTATTTCTTTTATGTTTAATATTAATCTTTTGAGATTGCTCTTCCTTTCTTGCCAGAATTGCTTTATGGCCTTTTTGTGTTAATTTTCATGTATGGATTTTTTAGTTTTATTTTCTAAGTCTCGACCCTTGGTTATGACTTAATAAACAAACAAATTATTAAATATCCCATGACTGTTTAGTTTTCTTAAGAGATTTCAGTAAGAGTTCTTGGGTGAAAACAAATGAGACTGGGGACAGGTGAATCCCCATGCCACCCTAGGGAGGGCCACCACAACCACCACACTTTTTGGGCCAGCCAGGAAGGCAATTCAAACAAGCAGCCCACCCCACCCCCAGAATCCAGGCAGGGGCTGCCATCACAAGTCCATCAATGCCATGGGTCAGCTGAGGAGTTGTCCATGTTGGGCAGGACTCCAAGACCCCTGATGCACAGTAGGATCAGGCCCCCAGGAGGAGCTGTCATGAAACAGCTGATTGGGGAAGGCCTGGAGGAGCACGCTCATCCTGGCCACCAAAGAACTGATTAGGAGACCTGGAGGAAATGGAATGTGCTCCCACTGGTTGCAAAACAGCTGATGCGTGGAGGGGGCTCCTCCATTCCTCTGGGGCTCTCCAATCAGCCGTTTGGAGGCTGGGGTGAGCATGCTTCTCTGGGCCTGATTCTTGAACCTCACCTCATAGCAGGACTGCACAGGCCGCCCAGATGGGAGGTGGCCTTGTGGCCCCACATTAGTCTGGGTGGGGCAACAATAGCCCATGCTGCATCACCAGCCTTCTTCAGCTGATGCATCCTTTAGCAGCCAGGTGCCCACGCCGAGGCAGAAGTGGGCAAAGATCTGGCAGCACCAAACTAATGGGAAGGTGACTTGCAGACTGCTGTGGGCTATTGAGGGCAACCATCTCATTTGTTTTCACCCCTTGTCTAACATTTTGATCTAAGCTCTTCTGAAGTCCATAGACAGGCTGCTATAGACTTCAAATGCTTTCGATCAGGTTGAAAGTCTCAAGGGTTTCAATGGGATTGTCACATGCTGAATATGTGTAAGAGTGAGTCCTAAATTAAAAACAATTTCATCATTAAGTTCATCATTAGCCACCCCGAGTTGCCATAGGGCTAGAGGGAGCGGGATACAATTCAAACAAATAAATAAATAAATAAATTTAATTAAATAATAATTAACAGTCAAAGACAAGACCATAGGACAGGAGTTCAGTTGAAGGAAGTTGTGATTATGAAAAAGATGGAGGCATTGCTAGATGAAAGATTGTAACTTCATCATAGTTTTTATATCAGAAAAGATGGAAAACAATATTGTGTAAACTAAAATAACTGATTATCTGCTAAATGACTACGGAAATTATTAAAGATCTAGTCATGGAAAAGGTGTCTAACAAAGGCTTAGGAAATAACATTTATTTGCAATGTTTCCTCTTTAAACCGACATGAAAATGCACAGTGCAACCTTCAGAATGAAAGCAAGTCCATGACAAGTAATACAATAATGCACTTTCTTTGTGTTTAGTATAAAACTTTTATTTACAGGAAATGAAGTGCATGCTGATTATGCTGTAATGTCATTTTTACAACTATCAGGTAAATGTTTGAAAAGCTGCACTGAATCTCTTGATTAATAGCTGCCACTACATAGCCTGAAGGTTTGCCAACAAGCTGAAAGTGAACTTCATGAAATATTTGTTCAAGAGAATGATCTTCCTGAAAATGCTGATTCAGCTTTTTGTTGTCTCTGCAGACTGGCAGTGGGGCTAGGAAGCTAGGCTACTAAAGCTTGCCAACCAAGTCCATCAAAAGCAAAGGAAGATGTGAATTTTTAGCCATAAATCTAGAACACCAGCCTGCTATTCCAAATGTTATGTAATAGTAGCCTTTAGTGGGTTTGAAACCTGCAAGCAGCTTCAAAGAGACTATTTCAGAGTAAATAGTTTAAGGACTATGGCTTTCCATTAAGATTTCCATTGATTTTATTGGGTTTGGGATCCTTTCCTTAACTAGTATAATCATTTCCCATCAAAACAGTTTCATTTCAGTTTTTATTCTGAAATTAATAATGCCATTTAATGGCAATTCTTGCTTGCAGCCACCAGCGATACGACGGCCACCGACAGTTGTTTGTTACATATGCGGTCGTGAATTTGGAACTAAATCTATAGGCATCCATGAGCCACAATGTCTGAAAAAATGGCACATTGAGAATGAACAGCTGCCCAAACAGTTACGAAGACTGGAACCAAAGAAGCCAGAAGTCAAGTCTATAGGAGGTAAGCTACAGGCCAAAACAGCAAATGTGGAGTATAAAACTAATTTTAAATGTTGTGTGTCATTTTTAGAGACATACAGGGTGTTAATAAATGTGCAGCTGGCACACCAGCTACACGTCCTGGGAAGGAAGGTCATCTCCAGCCAGGTCACATTGGGGAACTGAACAAACATTCCCATCAATCGACCAGGCCACTGAGGGGTCTGGAAGAGACATGAGGTCAGCTGGCCCCGCCCCCGTGCTGTGGCCAATGCCCTGTGGCCGATGACAGGCAGACAATGCTGCCAATAACAGACAATCATGGCAGCAGGCTATGGTGGCCCCTGCGCCAGGCTGGGATGGCAGCACAAACAAATGTGCTCACCACTATGGCCCGCTGTGCCCCACTATGACCTGCCACTATAGCCCGGTTCCTTCCAGGCCCCTGATTCCTGGGCAGTTGTCACGATTCCTGGGCAGTCACAGTTATTATTCACACATTTATTATTCACACTCACAAATGCAACAAATAGTTGCAAAACAAAGTTGGAGGTCAAATACTATTAGTTTTCAAACTCCTGGTACTCCCAAGTAGCTCTGTTGATAAGTCAGTGGACTTGGGTACTGTAACCTTTCTTGGAAATGCTGGTTCAATTCTCACTCTAGGGGCTACATTAGATTATTCCTTGGGTCCCTTCCAAGTCTACAATTCCATTAAATTTGCTTTCATTTTGACTTCAGTTATTCACCACTTTGATAATTTGGTATTCAGTAATTCATGTCTTCAGTAGTGTCATTGGTGGATTCTTCGGAATGTTTTATGTGAATTTAAATTTGATTGGCACACCTGCATGACATAATGTGGGAGAAAATCATGAAAAGTACCAAATAACAAACTACTGAAGAAGAAGGAGAACCACATAAATGAAGTTCCAAAGTGAACAATGTACCACATAGCAAAGTGCCGAAGTGATGAGCAACCCAAGTGGACACAAAGCACCAAATTCCAATGTTTTCAGTTATTGAAGTGACAAACGTCGCAACAGCAATGACATCTCTGGAGACCAATCTTTGAACTGTATTCACAAGTTTTAAAGTGCAGATTTATTTCAGCTCTTATAATTTGTTTCTGTTCAGGGTCAGCTTAAGTGTATGATGTAGTTTAGATAGTTTTAAGCCCCTTTTTACTTTCTTGGGATAAATCAATGAGATTTGGAGGTGCTCTCTCTCTCTCTCTCTTTTTCTGGAGATCACCCTTCACTTGCCCATAACTTCTCAGTCTACAACAAACCATATCTGCAATCTGCTCCACAGCAAAGCCGTTCAGTGGCTGCTTTTGCCAGGGGTGCCAACAGAATTTTTCTAAGGGGGAGATAGGAGGTAAGTCCCTGATCCCCATTAAACCCCATACCTGCCCACCCCTTCCCAAGCAAAGAGATGGGCAAAGCTGTTCTCCTCTCATGGCAGTCCCTCTCCCTGCCACTTCTAGGTGCTCTCAACCTCCACTATGATAAGCTTTTTATAGAGCGCCAGCGATGTACCTGGTGCTTTACAGAGAATAAGATAGACACAGTCCCTGCCCAAGAGCTTAGAATCTAAAGACAGGGGGAGGGGAGACAGAGAAGGGGGAACAGAGGGAGAGACAAGGGATGCAACATTCATGAGGATGCGAGAATTCAGGTACACGTTCTTGGCTTGGTTACAGTAAATTGGGAGTTTGCAGAAAACAAGTGGGGGATAAACCAGGGTGAGGATGATCAGCAGGAGTTAGGAAGGGCGAAGCGGAAGAGGTGGGTTTTGAGGAGGGACTTGAAGGGGTAGAGGGTGGGGGCCAGGCGGACGAGGGCAGGGAGGGAGAAGGGATGAAGGTGGTTGGGGGAGCTGGGGAGGCGAGGGAGAGTGAGGGAGGGGATGGAAGAGGAGCGGAGTGCTCGAACAGGGGTTCGGAGGGAGATCTGGGCAGAGAGGTAGGGGGAGCGAGGTTGTGAAGGGCTTTGTAAGTGAAGATGAGGAGCTTGTGCAGAATACGCTCAGGAAGGGGGAGCCAGTGGAGAGAGGAGAGGAGAGGCTGCACATGGTCAAAGCGATGGACTAGGTGGATGATCCTGGCAGCAGAGTTTTGCACAGAGATGATGAGGGACGAAAGGTGAGAGCAGAGAAGGCCAGCAAGGAGGTTACAATAGTCTGGGTGTGCGATGACTAGGGCATGGATGAGAGTTTTGGCAGAGGAGACAGACAGAAAAGGGTGGAAACAGCAATGTCAGGAGAAGTAGCAAGATGGAAGAGGAGACCCTCACAGCCAGCCCCACCCCCACACTTTTATTATATCCCTGGCTTGGGGGGGAGGGGCGTCCCTCACCTTGCTTTCACTGTCCCTTCTGCTACCATTCACCTTCTCCCACCTCCTCCCCACTGCACAGGAGAGAGAGAGAGAAAAAGGCAAGAAGAAAGTAGCAATGCCTTCTGACCCACCAAGGCTGAAATCCCAAGCAGGCCTCTGGTGGTGAGGGGATGAGGAAGGAGTCCATATTCATGTTGCTGGTAGCCAAGCCAGTTCCCCGGTTTCCTCATCCCAGTTGTGCCCCTTAGGAATGCACATTTCCAAACAGGAGAAGTCGCCCTGAGTGTGCACATTTTCCATGGGCATTCATTAAAACAAGGCAGTAGGAAAACCTCAGTGGGGATTGATGCTTTCTCCAGGTTTTATGCCTATAATGTTGGCTGTGAAAAATCAGAGTTTGCCGATGCTCAGCACAGAAGGGCACCTGAGAAACTGCCTTTTTAACCCTACCTTAGAATGAGAGCCATGCTAATGACATGAAAACTGCGAGAAACTGCTGACATTCTAAAAACAGCCACACGGCAGTACGGAATGTTCCTTTTCATTAGAAAATATATAGAGTTACAGCCTTGGTGCCACAAGACAGTCGCTTTGGTCTTTGTACAGTCCCCAAACCGTAACAGCTTCCTGAAAGTACACACCCCGCGGTGAAACACACCAACATTATAGCTACAGAGGGCAATACTGGATGTGAGAAAACAAACACTCATTTCCTTTTACTTCCTGACTGATTTTACCTTGGGAGATGCTGAGTTCCCTCACCTCCCAGAACAATAGAAACTCATGGTATCAAGTGCCTTGCAGGACGGAAGCCTAATATTTACTCAGTGAAGCCTACCCTCCAACATTTGATAGCAAAAAATAGGCACACTTCATGCCACCCCTAATTTGCATACATTTGCACATGCTTATGAAAAATGTTAATAGCCCACTGACTAACTTTGGAGCTGAGCTGGGAAAAAAGGATTCCTGTGTGAGAGGCTCTGTATACCCATACGTTTGGATGTGCAGTACTGATAGTTCAAGTTACAACTCAGCCTACTAAAAAGTCAAAATTCCCAAATCTGTTCACTGACTTTGGTCCTAAAGTTGTAGTTTTAAAGTCACTCAGAGGATTCCCAGGTGGAAGAAGTAACAGTTTCTTTCAGCATGCAAAACAATCATCTTTCACAAACACACTCACATTCCCCCCTATATTTATTTATTTATTTAATTATTTATTTATTACTTTTCATCTGCTCCCTGGCTCACAGCTCCCTTCACTTGGGTATTACCTTTCTTTGTCCTCTGACAGCAGTGCTTATCCCAAACTTGCGAGACCGCCTCATTCCACGGGGCCTGGATCGGCCCCTGAGGTCATCCGGGGCGCCTTGTTGGAGGTCCCTCGGGTTTCCTAGGGGGCCACGCAGGATAGGGCGTTCTCAGTGGCGGTGCCACACCTTTGGAATTCCCTCCCAGTGTCCCTCCTGGTGGGATCCCGTCTGGCCCCGGACCTTCCGACTTTTCGCAAGAATTGTAAGACCTGACTGTTCCATCAGCCATTTGGTGAGGGAGAGGGGTGACGGGTGACGGGTGGGAATGGGGATGGGGATTGGAGGGGGGGATTCTGTGTTTTTATTAGTGTTTATTTATTGAGGGATATGTTTTAATTGTTATACTGTATTTTAATTTTATTTTATATTGATTGCTGTTGTTAGCCGCCCTGGGCTGCCTGTGGCAGGAGGGGCGGGATATAAATTTGCTAAATAAATAAATAAATTTGCTGATGTGAAAAAAGTGCCTCAGTCCCGACCCTCAGCAACAAATTACAGGTTTTTCTCCTGCTAGATTAATGAGGTGTTAATGACCCCCTCCCCTTGTCTGCCAAACCAGGTACAAAGTTAATATTGCTGGGAGCCCAGTACAAGATAACAAACCCCATTACTGTACTGGGCAAAAAGGTATTATTGGCGGGTATGAGTGAAAGCATAGTTAGTTCATACCTTCTTTCTGTTTGTAATGGGAGTGACTACAGCCACATTCTGATTAACTATTACTTCAATGTAGTAATAGTTAATGAAGTAAATGCCTTACTTCATTTTTACTTCTGTATTGTTCACACAAACAGAGGCATTTATTTATTTATTTATTTATTTATTTATTACAGTATTTTTACCCTGCCTCTCCAACATCCAGTAGCTCGAGGCGGCTTACAAGTATAAAATATTTTTAAAACATACAAAAGTATAAAACCAATAAATAATCAAACAGAGTATCAAATGGGGATGCCACCAATTTTTTTTTAAAAACCTCCCCCATCACCCTTGCCAAAGGCCTAGCGGAACAACCAAGTTTTACAATAATGATGAAAGGAGGCGAGATCTGGGGACACCTGGGCCTCCACTGGAAGGGAGTTCCACAGCCTAGGTACATCCACCAAGAATGCCCTCTCCATAGTCGCCCCCTGAGCAACCCAGGGGACATGAACAAGGGCGCTCCTGGTGGACTGCAGGGGCCAATCCAGAACACGGAGGGTGAGGCGGTCCCACCCGTAGGTGGGGCCCAGGCCATTAAGGGCTTTATAGGTAAGAACCAACACTTTGAAGTGAGCCCAGAAGAGTATGGGCTGCCAGTGTAGAGCACAAAGAATTGGTGTAATGTG
>QEPC01014273.1:1057111-1068821 GCA_003113815.1 Sphenodon punctatus
CCCCCGTCCGTAGCATACTGGGTTGGGGGAGTAATATTTCGGCCATTTCTGCGGGGTAACTCGAGGAGGTGATGCCCCTCCCATGGGGCATGGCCCCACGTGGGGTTGCTCCAAAGGAGACGAGGAGATGGGAGGACCATCCATAGCATTATTCCCCCTCATGTCCCCCCTGTCATTATGGGTGGGAAAAGCCCATTCACCCCTACCCCCCTGGGCACCCTCTATTCGCACCGCCCTGAAGCCCAAACCCGCTTGGTGATGCGGGTCCTGTTGCCTCATGCTCTGAGCCAGGGCCTCACAAGCCTGTACCCGTAGGGCCAGCTCAGCTCTTGTAGGAGGTGGAGGGGGGTTCATCGTCCCTCCTGTCTGGGTCCCCCCACCTTGGCCTCCCTTACCTTGTTTTACCTTGTTAACGGCACCCCCATTCTTTCTCCGTCCCATCCCGTACTCAGTGAAATCCAAAAAAACACCACTCACCCTTGCACTAATAACTTGTCCCAACAGGCAAAGGCTTTGGGGGGGGGGGTGGTGTTGTAGTTTAATGCCACTAATAAATGGTCCCAACAGCTAAAGGCTTTTAAGGGGGGGTTATCCCACTAATAAATGGTCACGCTAAAGGTTTTTCTGGGGTGGGTGTGATTTAACTCCTGTCAAAAATGTTTAACTCCGTGCCAATGCCCTGACTGTGGAGCTTCCCCACCCCCCCATGGTCTTATCTCCTACCTTCTGATGCAGCACGGGATGCGAGCTCCTCCTACCCCTAACGCAAGTCCTGTGCCTGATCCCTTCTCCAAGGCTTCTCCCATGCTCCAGCCACTGCTGCTTTCCCCTCTACATGCCGGTCCGAAATGGCATCTACCAAATGGGAGCACCAGGACCAACCCCCCTAGCGAGGGTTGGATGCACTGCCCACGTGACACCACCCCCTCGTCTCCATGCTGCGTAACCTGCAGCTGTGGGGGGGGAACCAGGAAGAGAAACATCATGATGCAGCATGGGTTGGAGCCAAGTGGAAGCATCAGCCAGCCATACTCCTTCCTACGAAGGGGGTGGGGGGGCGACAAAGGTGCCGTCCCCATCATATCAGCAACACCGGCAGCTGCAATTTCCCTTCGGACAGTATGTCAAAGTAACTGTTTGTGAGATTGTGGGGATCTAGCTTTGCTGTCTTCAGCTGGGCAGAGACATTGGCAATGTTGTGAACAGCAACAACAAAACCTGCGGATGGGAGCAGGGCCCATCTTACCAAAGAGTGACCTTGGACAACTGCCCCAGGCACCACTGTTTTCTCTACTAGAGGCCCCACAGTGATGGTTGGTTCCACCAGGACAGGGTGTGAGTCCCCACTCCTTCCCAGTGGAATACCAATCACAACCATGGCCATTTTTACCTGGACGGGTGGGTGGGGGAATGGGTGTGCTTGCGCGGTGGGTGGAGGTGGGTTTGTGTCCTTTCACATGGATGTACACCCATCTCCACTCACCTCCACCCACAGAGCCTCTTCTGGTTTTCCAGATGGCCCCGTAGGTGGAGATGGGTGGGTGATGGGTGGAGATGGGTATTGCACGGGAGCGCACACGCACAAACACCCACCGCCTGTGCTATTTACACAGGTGGACACCCATCCCAACACCCACCTCCGGAACTTTTACACGTATCAAACACCCACCTGAACACTCAGCAGTGGGTGGGGGTGTCCGTGTAAAAATGGCCCAACTCTAAGGTCCTGGGGAGGGTGCCCCAAGGGGGAAGAATCATGGTGGTGGGGGAATACATTTTATCTTTACTCTGTGTGCTACAAATTTTAAGGGTGGACCTGGATGGGAGGGCTTTGCTACTTCCCCACCAATGAGCAGTACCTGCCAGGCAAGCTTCAGCCTCTATGGCTGCCCAGCGGTTGGGACTGCAGTTTGCACACCAATGGAGAGCAGTGGAACCCTCCTCACCCACCACTCCAGCATCCTAGACCAGCACATGCTTGGCAGTGAACCAGCCCAGTAGCTGCCTTTGGGAAACTGTGGTGAACTAGGTTTAAAGGGCCCTATTTAGTCCATGAACTGGAGGTTCCCCTTCCCTGTAAATGTTCCTCCCTTCCCTGCCACCCTGAATCACATGCACACATTGCATGACTCACAATTTTGCACTTCCATTTCCCACACTTCTTTGTTTTTTAACTTTTTGTAGTGAATGGAACAAGCAGTATCCTAAACTCTATTAAGTACAGAAATGTGGTCTGCTCACGTAAACTTGAGCGTAAACGTAAACTTTTGGTTTTTTTTAAAAAAACAACAAAAAACAACCATATAAGAGGTTTTTAAAAAATAAAGTGTCACTGGAGAAAATCATTGCACTGACTGTACAGTTGAATGTGGAAATATGTCACGAGTCTGTGAGGAGAAAGCCACCTCTCCTCCCCCAGTCCTCACCACTTATTCAATAAACAGTCCAAGTATACAAAATGCATATTCATTTCATGAAAACGAAAAGGATATTTATCTCTGCGCAAACAAGAAACACCAGTTGGTTGTTCATCTAACTCGAAAGAACATTAGGAACAGGCATATAAAGAGATCTGAGGCTTATCATGGTTATAAAAACCGTGGGATATGAATCATATTAAAAATGCCTGGGTCCTTTAATGAAGAGATCCATGTTGTGCCAGTGACCGAAGTCATAGTATTTAAAAAATGCCTGAGTGCTTTTCCCCACCCCCTTTTTAAATGATGTGCTAATTAGAGCTGGAAGTCAAAATCTACCTAGTGTATTAAAGCCACTATCTGTATTATCGTATCTTTTGGCAAGGCTGAAACTTGTACTGTTTCAAATCAAGCTATATAGAATTTTTCCATGCTCTGCCCAGGAAGATTATGAGGTCTAGATGCAGCTGGTAATAGCGATACAGTTGTTAAGCAACCTCTACTAGGAAATATGTTGAAAAGTCCATTTTAAGGCAAAAGAGAGAATGAGGTTTTATTATACAAATTATAGTATTTAAAATACATTCCAGCTGCCTGATTCTGTAGCCTTAAGGCAGGCAAAACTCCCACTGAAATAACTGGTAGTGAAAGCAAAAAACCAAGCAAAAAAACCCACTGCAATAAGGTCTGCAGGTTTTTCCTCACAGAGATTTGAGCTCACCCCATTCTTAGCCAAGTCAATAGCAAAATTTTCTGTCACTGAAACTGGAGCAGAATTGGGTTCTTCATCCAGAACCGTTCCAGGGGAATGTATCAAAGCAGAGTACATTCTGTTCCAGACCCCTTGTCAGATAATTTTGGCTCATTAGGCAGGATTTGAAAGAGAGCCAAGAAGTGAAAATTGTCAGTAATAAATGGTATGCAAAGATGTTAATAATTAGTTAAGAATTCATAGCATGACACATAGGGCCAGTGTTTTCTCCATACATGACAGAATGAATTCAGTTTATAGTTAACTTTGTTCAGCTCTTGGGACAGTAGGCAGAGCTCTTTCTTTTCTTTTCTTTTCTTTTCTTTTCTTTTCTTTTTTTGTACGACTTGGTTCAAACTGAAAGGCTCAGTCAACAGGTATTTCCTGAAAATATTTTCCATAAAGAGCTGAAGAATATGATTCTCCACTCCAGCATGAAAACTGATCCTTTCTCTTTTAATTTTCCAGCCAAAGGTTTCTATGATGTTGAGGCTTTAAATGAGGCTGCCTGGACCAGCGCCCAGAGCCAGTTAGTTCCATGTGATATTTGCGGGCGTACCTTCCTGCCAGACAGACTGATCATCCACCAGCGATCCTGTAAACCAAAACCAGCAAAGTAAAGTTTCCCCTGTTCTCTTTCTTCCAGCCAAAGTGTTAAAAGAATGAAATCCTAGTGGGAAGTAGAGGAGGGAGTTCCAGGGCATATCACAATGATGTAGAGTCGAGGTCAAAACATCTCCTGAGTGAAATCAACAGTAGCCACTTCTATATGAGCAAATGGCTACAGGAGAGGAGGACAGCTCTAATAATATTGTAGACTTGCATCACTTTATATAATGTTGGCACTTTGACTTTGTTAGCAGCACAGTAGTGATTCCATTTTCCTGTGAAGGGGACAGCTGTTCTTACCTACTCCACTGATTTTTAGTGACTTTTACGAGTGCTCTGTCTACTGAAAGGAGTCCAAGGCTGCTGACCTATGAAAGCCTCAGCAACCTCTTGGGCTTAGTAGTGGCCACTCTGTATTTGTAAGTCTACTTTATTTACCCCTTCCCTGGCAGCTATTGGGAATGCACTGCAGCATTAGACCATCCGAGTGCCATTATCAAAATGGGTGTGTCACCGATTTTGTGTGTCTTGCTTTGGGGTTCACACACGTGCAATGCAGGGAGTTAATCATTTAGTCGGCTAAGCTATGTACACATGCATTTTCTTTGCACGTGCAAATCTAACTTTCAGAGCATGCAGGTATTTGTACACTCAGAAATGCATGTCTGTAAATCTTGCCAATGCACAATTAACAACTAGATTAAAGCTACCTTGAAAATGTGGCTATGCCAGTTTCAAGCTGAGGCCTATGCCACCCTTATCATAATATGAGAACATCCTGCTCTGGGCAAATGTTGGTAGTTGAGACCCAAAACCCTATTGTGAGGACTAAATTGTTCCAAAACTTGGGAATTATGATCTTATATGCTTCTCTCTCTCTTTCTCTCTCTCTGATTGATAGCTACAGTTACAGCAATTTGGGGTTACCTATTGTAGAACTATAGTTTTAACTGAGCAATAACCACATAACCTAGCCTAAACAATAAAGGACATATATGGCCATTGTCAACAGGAAAGTCTCCCACTGACTTGAGTGGTTTTTTACTAGGGAAACCATTTCCCCTTGTCATTGCAACCATGGAGAAGGCACCCATCATTTCTACAATCATCTGTGTGCCAAAGTGCTGATTGCTAGTGCAAAGTGGCAGAGTGGCCAACAGCAACCTGATGCAGGTGGTGTCTTCTGTATGGCTGCTTCCTGCTGTTGTGCAACAGCACTCTGTAGCATCTCTGCAGTGGGAGATAGTGTTCAACATGTACCACTATGCTCAGCATCCCTCATACACAAAGCACTGTGCCTCATCCAAGTATACTGGCACATTCTGAATCATTTGAATAGGGCAGTTTTGTCCAAGACAGCAGGACTGGAGTGACAGCAGAGTGGCAAGAGGCTGGACAGCATAGGGTGATTTCAGACATTCGCCCCAGCCCGAAATCACCCAAATGATTCTTCGCCAGGATCACTCCGGCACGTCCAACAGACGTGCCGGCTGATCCCAGCGGGGAATTGGGGAGGGGGCAGGGCCACGAGGTGCAACGTGCGGCCGTATGACCCCGCCCCCCCCACGCTCCCTCACCGTCCGCCCTCTGGGGAGATGGGCGGGTGCCGTGGCCAATGCGGCCGCAGCACCCACCCAATTTGACCACGGCCCGGAATCCCACTAGGGATTCCTGGCCGTGGGTGCCGGCCAGACGTTACTTTTTGTTGGTTCCCGCCTGGAATCTCTTTGACCACGCTTGTGCGATTGTCCGGCGGGGAGCCCCGGAAGCATGGTTGAAATTGACCCCATGTGGGAATCGACCGTGGTGAACATCTGGCGGCCACCTAACAGACGTTCAGGGCACTTTGGCCCCATGTGGGTATTGACCGTGGTTCACTGTGATCTCGTAACGTCTGAAAATACCCTTAGTTTCTCCCTGTCCTACAACTGCTGGAGCAGGAAGACCTGAAGGAGGAGCAGCTGAGTTAAAGTGTGTTGGGCTGACCATGTACCTGATTAGGCACCAACAACTCAGACTTGCCGCTTCCTCCCTCATCACGAGACAGTGGAGCACTAAATGTTCCTTAGCCAAACCCTTCCTTCTGTCCAGTCATTGCTTCACTCTTCTCTTGCTCCTCTTGCCACGAACTTTAGTCTATAGCAGCTAGGTTCTGGAGAAAAGGCTGCTCCTCAGGCTCTACCCCATAGGAAGAGGGGGAATTCAAATGCTTTCTCCTAGGTATGTCCCTATTCTCTTGCTCCTCCTTTCCCATGTCCTGGCTCTTTCTTCTCCTCTTCTTCCCAAAGTCCTTTGCTCTTCTCCATCCCCTGGCTCTTCTATCTCCTCTCCATGCCCCTTGTCTTGGTCCTGTGCCCTGGTTCCTTCCTCTCCCTTCTCATGACTCCCTTTCTCCATGTCTTGCTTTCTCCTCCCCCTCCCAGTGTCTTCCCATCAGGAGGTGGGCAGGCAACAAAATGTATTTTGATCCAGGGTGGCAATAGCTTGGCCCAGCCCTTCATTTGAGCTCTGACTGAGCATTCCCTCTCCTTACATTCTTCTTGCCCTCAAGGTTCCCACCTGAGTACTAAATAAGCATTACAATATATGGATATTAGCGTGTTAACTTTAGAATTAATCACATCGCTGCTGCCCAGCATACTGATACATGGAGCAAAATAAACCTACAGTCCTTCTGTACAAACCTACAGTGCAAGTGTAACCAGTCCACTCTGAAGTGCCATTATCCAAGGGAGGAAATTATACCATTTCACAGGGTTGCAGTAAGCAGACAGCACTTCATTTTTTATTTCAGCAAGTGTTTTATTAAGTGGTCAGTGAGATTATTTGGAAAGATATGACAACATCCAATACAAGTTGTTAAACAATTATATAAACTTCCTGAACTGCTGAAAGAAACTGGATCTTGTATGCATTTTCACCTTGGTCTAGAAGCTGGTGGCATGTATCGTGTGACAAATGTGGCTATTCCTAGTGTATTACATTCATTGTGTTTTTGGAAATCGGATGTGGATGTCTCTATGTACTTTGGAGTTAAAAGGGAGATTCAGCTGCTTTTCTTTCTCATGCTATCCTGTTGCACAATTTGCCATGTAATGGAAACAAGTAATGGCATCCTCTCTCAGTTTGTAAGTGGACACCCCTGACCTCCTGCCTGCAAAGGAAGTTTATTCAAACTGCAAGAGATATCAGGAGGGTTGTGTTTTTTTAGGAAAATAATTTCCAAATCAATCAATGGCACCTCAGCAGCCCTTTCATCTTCAGGAAAGGAATTATGTTTTCTCTGGTTACTCTGTGAGCAGGAGGGGGCGGGGTAGAAAAATGGTGAAATAAATAAATATTTCCAGAAGCGAATGGACCAATTCCTGTCCGACAGTGAAAAGTTGCATAAACCCACAACAGATCCGTCTCTTCAAGGATCTCTGCATCATCGAGGGATTCATGAATGGCATAGAGGTTTTACCATTTCTCCTCCGCAGAGATGGTGCAGGGGTTGTGGCCAGAAATAAAATGGCATGGTCAGGGTGTGTCTGTCCCAGCAATAAGCCCTTAGAGAGTTTTGGTGGCTTATGTCGCCTTCTCTGATTTATTTCCGACTACTCTGACTTACATTAGGGACTGGCCTGGGAGAATTAAACGTTTTTGAAAAGCCATCTTTGCGTCCCATCATCTCAGCTGTGCTGAGAACTTCTGGTCTACAGCAGAAGATCTAGTCATCAAGACACAAAGGATACTTTCCCACAGATGTGGGGGTGGGTGCACAACCCCAGATCAAGACCCCGGGTGCACCCCCATATCTGTCTGCTTGCAGCCACACCTGGATTGGCCCATGGTTTGGCGACGTGGTGCCCCTCCTCCACACCATAGCATTGCGGGTGAATCTCCCAGAATGCTATGGCATTGCTGAGGCAACCCCCCATGGAGAGTGGGACCGCAGCAGTCATCCACCAAGCAGATGGGTGGCAGCCCTGCCTCCAGCTTCTGCCCTGGGGTTGGGCTGCCCATTCTGGAGCACCACTGATATGGCTGGGGCAGCCCTGGAGCAGGGAGGGCCTGCCCCACCTCTGCTCCACCTCCACATCTGGCAGGCTGCGTTTAAACAGATAGCCTGCCCGGGGATGAGGTGGGGTCGATGTCCATGTGAAGAGACCCAGTGTGAAGCTACTCCTCTTAGGATCGTAGTGCATGCTTCATATTTTGATGCATGCGAGTTTACAAGTAGGGAAGTGTCCAGCTATTCGGGCTGCCATCAGGATATATGTTACATAGGAGATCTGAGATTGTGTTTGGGGTTTTCGAATAAGCTGGACTGATGATGCAACTCTGAGCAGGATGCAGGGACAACATGTCACACAATTCTCTAGCATAATTGCCTCGGCCTGGTGGAACTAGAAGTACTAGTTAGTGCTAGGGCAGAGTTATTACTATGGACAATGCTAGTGCTAGTTCTATGAGCAGAGGATTCTAAAATGTAGCCCTCATAAAGGGGAACAGATAAAAGAAGAGGAAATGGAGACTCCCCAGCATCTGAGACCATCCAACACGGTTGAATGCTTCTGTGCATGGCCTTGTTGTATGAACTCGGCACACAGATGGAGCTTTCCTGGGGGTCTTTCTCAGCTGACCTTATGGCTTACACTAGGCTTTGCACAGTCCTCATAATGTGCCTCAGATCCACCGTGGACACAATAGCTCAGTTCCCAATACCTCCCAACTCAGTCGTTGGCTGCTGCTGGGACTGCCACAAAGTAGACCCATTTGTGCTAACTGTAGTCACGGCGTTTGTAATGACTCTTGTTCAATAGGAGCTGTGCTGACACCACTGTCTCATTTTACAACTGATTTCCTCTTCAACTGAATTAATACTGGATCAGTATTGTTTAGATTTAATGGCATTCATTCTATATGAATTCCAGAAGAGAAAAAGGCAACTAAAAAAACCAAAACATTTTGTTTACCTTGCTGGTCAAGTTGTTTACCGTACTTTGGCTAGTCGCCAGCTTTTCTTATCACCCTTTCAGCTGGCTCACAGTGTATCCCACTTGAGTTCCATGTTTCTGCTGGCAGACACTTCTAACAACCTGAAAAATGTTTTCCTGCATTTTAGAGAAACAAAGAAAGCCCATCTAGCTTGCTGTGAATGTGCTGATACCAGTGGAAAACATAACTGGCAAAGGTTCTTAAAAAGTCAGAACACTAAAGCTAAACACTAAAGCTAGTCAGAGCACTAAAGGTAAAGGATTACTAATTCAGTTTCTCACACGAGACTCTGGACATGCTACAAGGGTAATGAAAATGCTCATTTGATTCTTAACAAAGTCAGTTATTTTAAGAGCAGCTCAAAAGTGTGAGCTGCTCCAGTGGTGCACACCTGCGTCTGCTCACTCCCAGCCCCGCCTGGGTCTGTTTTAGATGAGCCAGTGGTTTTGGTCACGGTCCACCCACACAGCGCCCCACACTCACACACCATAGAGTTGTGGGCAATCACTCAAAACTCTAGGTTGGTGCCCGCAAGTCTATGGTGTTGCTGGAGCAAGGTTTTCACCTCAAGAAGCAATTCTGACACCATCGCTCAGCCTTTGCGCAGACAAAGTGTAACAACAAACGTGATGTGGGCCCGCTGTGGCCTGGGAGTTACCGCATGTGTGGTCCCACGCCACCAGATGTTGGCCCAGGACTTCCTTGGGGGCAGGCAGATAGGCAGCTGGCCCGGGCTGTGTCCTGGGCCTGATCCCGGGCTTCCCTGCCATCTGCACATTTGTTTTTACCCAAAATACCCACTTGCTGAGAAAATACTAAAACCTTCATAAGGACTTCAAGATTTAGTACAATGGAGAAAGGTGTAGCACATAAAAATAATAATTTGTGTTAAATTGAGACTGGCTTTGCAAAGCAAAGCATACTACATATTAGCTCTAAGAGAAATAATCTACAAATGATCCTTCACACTTTGAAAAGGTGGCGGCAGAGTACATTTTGGAGAGGATTAAATCAATCCCATCTCTGCTTCCAAAGATGCTGGAATCGGTGGGGAGGGAGTTTCTCATTTGTCTGTGGCAGAAATGGCTATCACCACTCGCATGTAAATATGTAACCCAAGCTTTGCCTTCAGTCTGTGGATTCAGTTTGATAGGCATATTTATCAGGGAGCAGGTGACATGCCATGGATTTGTGATCAAAGCGATGTTTGGAACTGATCCTAAAGCTGTCAATTCAACTGGACACCTCAAACCCAGCAAGCAGAGGGTGGGGCTTGATGTCTGATTTCATCAGGGCCAGCCTTAGAAGTTAGGACCAAAGGTCCTAAAAGTGGTCGTGTTGGACCCCTACACTCTGCCCTGGGTTGCCCTGTGGTACAGATGGTCCTGGATTTCATACCACATGTCTGACTGTGTGAATGGAATATTTTCACTTAATAAAGTACAAGTTAAGATTGTTTTTAAAAAATCAGTGTTGAGGGTAGCACCTTCACTACATGCCCTGGGGAGAGAAATACTGTTGGATAGCACACAAAGAAAGCTCATTTAATTAGTGGGAAATGACACAGTTGTGCATGTATAAACCTTGTGCCATGTTTTAGCCTTTTAGCTTACAAACATTTAATCTGTAAAAAAAATAAATTATATTTTTCTATGTGAATAATTGAAAAACCATATATTTGTAAATAAACTTTATAAACCTAAATGAAACGTTCTTTTGTCTTTCACATTGCACTCAAACTATCCTCTTCATATAATTCTTGAAAATATTCCTTTCACAAAGAGTTCAAGTATTGTAGCATAAGGTTAGATGGCCTCATTCTACGACGGGTTTTCATGGTATAGAGTGGAAATAAATTGGCCTCTGTTTCTACTTCCTTCTACCATTGCAACCATGCTTTATGTCCTTTCCTATTTTCATGGGCAACAAAAAACACGGGTGTTTAGTGGGTGTTGGATGCAGGGGCAGCCTGCCCCTGGAGTTGCTCCATCAGTGCACCCCTGCTCACTCCCAGCCCCACCTGGGTCTGCTTCAGATGAACCAGCGGTTTTGGCCACGGTCTACCCACACAGTGGCCCACACGCACACACCACAGAGTTGCGGGCAATCACTTGACTCTCTAGGCTGGTGCCCGCAACTCTATGGTGTTGCTGGGGCAATGACCAGCTGGGAGTGGAGCTGCAGCATGAGTCCACTGAGCAGTCAGACAGCAGCTCCACTCTGGGCTTGGCCAGCCCACTTGACTGGGGACACTCCAGGATGTTCCAGAGCACTGCAATTAGGTCTGCCCCAGAGAAGACTCAGCCACAACTGGCAAGCTGCCTTCAGACCAACCGGCCAGCCCGGGGGTGAAGCAGGCTGGCGCTGAGCAGCTGTCCATCTGTTTACACCCAGTGATGTAGAGAGATAGCGTGGTTGCCATGTTAGTTCCAAATGTAAGAGATGAAGATAATAATATATTTTATTGGACCAGCTTATGTTGGTAAGGTTAAGCTCACCAATAGAATTTGGTCCAATGAAATATATCATTTGAACTACTTTGGCCCTATCTCTGTTCAGTGATGAACAGCCAATAGGTACTGTGGTGAACAGACAATTGGTTCAGTACCAAAACAGTCATATCTGGCCACCTCTCTCTCTGAACAAAGTACACACCTGAAGATGTCCATCGTATATAGAGCTTATTCTTTATTCATAAGTCAATTGGAATTCAGCCAGGATTTTGTAAGCATAGGATTTGATCCCAATGTATTATTATTATTATTATTATTAACAAACATTTATATAGCACCAGCAGTGTACCTGGCACTTTACAAAGTAATAAAACAGACACGGTCCCTGCCCCTAGGGCTTACAATCTGAGAGACAGGAGCTGGGGGAGAGACTTAGGAAGGGGAACAGAGGGAGAGACAAGGGGTCTAACATTCATGAAGATGCGAGGTCTCAAGTGCAC
>QEPC01014273.1:1092502-1103294 GCA_003113815.1 Sphenodon punctatus
ACACCATGACCTAGGGCAGCAGCCGCCTAGCCAGGACTTGTGGGGCACCGCCCCACAGCCCTGAACTAGGAGCCGCCACTGGGAAGAATTATTTATTTGTGTGATTGGAGTAGTAAGTTCTTAAGGACCTTCTCTTCATACTTACACCAGGGCACTTACGCTAGCACAGTGCTGGTGGTTTGTATATGTAGTAAATAGCAGTGAGAGTCGCTGATCTATAATTGAATACTGTATTCTTGGAAAACATTGTTAGTAAAAGAATAAATGTTAGGAAAGCAATCCATTAGAAGAAACAGAGAGAGCCAAATGGATCAGAATGTTAGCTATGGATTGGCAATGAGTCAGTTGTGGTCAAAGAACCTTATGCTGCATTCCTTACTCAGTCAGACCCCCTGGGAAGTTAATGCCAGCTTGTATGGTTTTTATGAACAGCTTCTTTGGGATCAGGGTGGCTCACTGTATTAGCCTTTCTATAATCCAATGCACAAAATACCTTTGCATTTATGATCTGGGGCTTAGCTTTTCTAATCCAACATTTTTCTCCATATAGCACAGAGAATCTTAGCAAACTAAGGCTGCTTGCACATGAGACAGGAGGGAGAAGAGACTGGCGCAAGCTGAAATAATGCAGCCGGGGGAATTGTGGCAAGTTCTGCTCATGTACGTGGTGGTTTTGCCCATTTCTGGTGCAATTTCACTCATGGATTACAGGGCTAGACTTTGAGCCCTGCAATCCATGAGTGAAATTGCTAAAGCCCCCCACACAAAAACAAAGCTTCCAGCAATTTCTCCTGGCTCTATTTTGGCTTGCATCAGTCCGTTCCCCCCTCCCATTTTGTGTGCAAGCAGCCTTAATCTTGTGTGTTGCACTAAGTAGAGAAATTACCTCTATGCTTACATACACAAGACAGGTACCAACACAATTTGGGGGGTGCCAAGTTTTTCTGCTGCTTATGCTCAGGGGCATAATTGAATTTGGGCCAGGGCATCTCAAATATTTGCAAGGGCCATCTATTTTTGCTTTCTGCTATGAGCTGAACTCTAACTAAGATGCATAGGGCTTTCACATGACACACTCTAAAAAATACTGCAAGCCAGATTCTTCCATGGCTGGTAGCTTCTCTGTGTCACACTGGGTGGAAAACAAATGTGACGTTGGGCTGCTGTGGCCCACTCTGACCCACTTTGCACCAGACCTCACCTGCATGTATGTGCAGGCACAACCAGATGTTGGCCTGAGATTGTCCCAGGCCATGTCAGCAGCTAGCCCAGGCTCTCACCACTGGACTAAGTCCAGAAAACAACCGGAGTTAAGTTCCAAAGCGGGCCACAGCAGTCTATTACGTCTGTTGTGGCCCAGCAGACACAGCCTGAATTGGTTCCACCATGGCT
Organism: Sphenodon punctatus; assembly: GCA_003113815.1. Classification (NCBI taxonomy): domain Eukaryota; kingdom Metazoa; phylum Chordata; class Lepidosauria; order Sphenodontia; family Sphenodontidae; genus Sphenodon; species Sphenodon punctatus. Next base: position 1,093,895 of record QEPC01014273.1, read on the forward strand.
GGTTGTCATTGGCCACTATGGCTGCCCGTCATTTATTTATGTTTATTTTTATTTGTTCACTTTTACCCCACCCCTCTCGCTACAAGCAACTGGGACAGCTCACAAAATTCATAATAAAAACAGTTCATATTTATTTATTTATACAAGAATTTATATCCCGCACCCTCCTGCACACTGGCAGCTCAGGGCGGCGTACAACATAAAAACAACAACAATAAAACCATCTAAAATACTATAATATAAAAGATATGCATCATAAAAGTCAGCATCAGCTAAGGTAAATCCAGGTCTTACAATTTTGTCCAAAGGCGAGAAGATTCGGGCTTAGATGAACCCCCACCAGAAGGGAGCTCCAAAGTGTTGTTGCGACTGCCAAGAACGCCCTCCTGTCTGTCCAAACCCGTCAGTAACACAGGACTTCCAGGAGGGCACCCCTGGACGACCGTAGGGGCCAACCAGGGGCCCAGGGGGTGAGGCAATCACTTGAATAAGTAGGGCCTAGATCGTGAAGGGCTTTAAAGGTCAATACCAGCACCATGAATTGGGCCCGGAAGACAATAGGCAGCCAGTGCAGTACTCAGAGCACTGGTGTTATGTGCTCCCTACGACCCATCCCAGTAAGTCATGGTGGGGGCTGCTAAGCTCTGGGTGCAGTGAAGAGGCGGATCCAGCCAGGCGCACATTTGTGTGTCTCCCCACCCTCCCCGTGGCCCAGTCATGGACACATTCCTTGTGCAACCCAACCCAGTCTGGACCATGTCCACCGCAGCTTCCTGACCTGGCCCGGGTTGGGCCACCATCTGTTTCCATCTACTGATGGCATACCCCGTGTGGGATCTCGCAGGCTTCCATTTTGTCCCTGCTCTTATTCAATGTGTATATGCAGCCACTTGGAGAGGTTGTGCCCAGCTGGGCGGTTCATTGCCATCAAAGGTTTTATTTTAAATATTTTAACTTTTGTAAGCCTCCTTGAGCTGCCTAGGCAGGAGAGGCGGGTATAAATACTGAAAATAAATAAATAAATAAATATGCTGATTACACCCAGCTGTATTCTTCTTTTTCAACTGACCCAGGCCCTGCAGTCTCATTGCTGTCCCGGTGTCTGGCTGCTGTGGGTGATTGGATGAGGTCAAGTCAATTGAAACTACATCCCGACAAGACAAGGTGATGCTAGTGGGTGGGGTCGGTGATCTGGCGGAGGGGGAAACTCCCATTATTGGGGGGGAGGGTCCATCCTCCATTGGTTCCCATGCGTGGAGCCTGGGAGTGCTCGTAGATTCGCAGCTGGATTTGCAGGTGTCCTCTGTGGCCAGGAGCGCCTTTTGCCAATTACAACTGGTCATATGTCTTGGATTCCAATCTTGCCACTGTCATCCATGCATTCGTCACCTTGACTTGACTACTGTAATGCGTTCTATGTGGGATTGCCTATGGTGATGGTCAGGAACCTGCAGCTGGTACAAAATGCAGCTACCAGCCTGCTGACTGGGATGGGCCATAGGGAGCATATTAAGCCAGTGCTCCAAGCATTGCACTGGTTGCCTATTGTCTTCAAGGCCTGATTCAAGGTACTGATTTTGACCTTATCTGAGGGACCACCTTAATCCCTGGCCCCAGGGTAGCCCTGCCATCATCCAGGGGCGACCTCCTGGAGGGCCCAAGTTATCAGCGGGTCCGGACTGATAGGCAGTGTTCTCAGCAGCCACTCCATTGCTGTGGAAAGCACTTCTGATGAAGAGCCGCCTCAGCCTGGAGCTCCTTGCTTTCCACCAGCAATGCAAAACCTGGCTTTTCTGCCAGGCGTTAGGTGTGGGGGGAGGAGAGGATGGGTTAGATGGGTTTTTGGGTTGGGTAAATTATTCTTGTACAAACCTGGACATGGTGGTGACAGTACGTTTTTAATATTTATGGATTTTTATCATTGTTTTTATTGTTTTATATTGTTATTAACTTGTTAGCTGCTCCGAGTCGCTGTTTGGTGAGAGGGGCTGGATACAAATGGATTTAATAAATAAATAAATAAATAAATAAATAAAAATAAAATCGTCTTGAAGCTGGTATAGCCAGTCACAGATTAATTAATCACCCCAGTATAAGGGAATCCTCTTGTGGTCCGGTTGTCTGACGCTGTTGTTTCCTCACCGCTACTCCTGCAGCTAGCTTAGGATGTGTAGCCTGGCTGCAGTACTTCCAACTTGGGGTTATTGACAACTGAAACATAACAGATAGGTGTTGCTACTCCATGTAAGGAAGCGAGGACATAATCATGGAGTTTAAGAAGGGCACACTCTTTACTGAATTGTAATATGCCAAATGTTGGGGAGGGGGGCCGTGCCCCCGCCCCATAATAAAACCTGTTCCAGTGGTGCATAGCCATTGGCCGCAATCCCAAGAAGGATTCACATGGGTCCCGCATGGGTTGTGCACAGCACAATGTGTTCTTTATAGATATGCACGTAGTTTGTATGCATGTGCACATGTGCAGGTTGCACGCAGTGCACGCAGGGCATGGGATTGACCCCACCAGTACTTGGAGGCCCCGAGATACAGCCTGGGCTCCACCTCCCTTGCATAAATTGCAGCCCAACCCCCTTCCATCCAAGGTGCCCGGCTTGTGATGGGGGGCGGATGGGTGTTGCTCTTGCTGGGGTCCCCTAGCGAGGCCCCATGAGCAGAGGCAAGTGATCTACCATACATATCTGAGACCATACCAGTCCTGCAGATTACTTGGCTGCACGGACCTTAGCCCTTGGGAAGACCGAGTGCTGGGCTGCACCCATGTCCTTGCACTACCCCTTTCCCCATATTGTAAGGAGATGTCTCATCATTCTTGGTCAATTCTTCCTGCAAATTCCAACTTTCCACTGGGCCATCGAGTGCAACAAAAGCAATCAACATAGCAAATTGTCTTGCCTATTTAGTGCAAACACTGTGGGGAAGGCGAAAAACCTGGTGCCCCTCAGCCAATCGGGAGGGCCTGGAAAAAAATCCTTTCTGGCCCCAAACTGGCATGGCAACCAAGGTTGATCAGACATGTGTTCCTAGCTGGGTGGGTGGATACTTGCATGCCCTGCTCTGCTGAGCTGCCTAGCCACAATGCTGAGCTGTCTGGGGAGCCCACAGTGGCAGTGGGAAGGAAGCCTCACAATGTGAGGCTTCCCTGTTTGCGTTGCAAGCGAAGGTTGCCATGTCAACCTTTGCTGGGCTGCAGCTCCATTCTGCTGGAGCTCTTTACGCAGGGCCCTGCTCCCTTCTCTGATTCAGGCAGGACAAAGATCACTTCCTGCTGATTTAGGCTGGGAGTGAGCTTCTTCTTACTTATGGGAAGGGTAACAATCTGATGCCGGCCAGGAAGTTCAGAAGAAGGTAAGCACAAAGGGATTTCAAGTTTCATTTGTACCTTGATCCAGAGCTGTGTTGTGCAGGGATGTAGCTATAATAGGTGCAGCAGGTGCAGTTGCACCGGGGCCCATGAGCCTGGGGGCCTCACATTCATGTAGAATGCATAGGCACACTGGAGTGGATTGCCCCAGCAGGGGCCGTTCCATCTTCTGCACCAGGGTCCATTCCCCTACTATTGTGGGAATGCCCCGAGTAATGTCTGATCTTTGACCACTGTGGATGATGTAGATTTGTATGTTTTACTGTTAGATTACTAAATGTCCCCCACCCCAGCACCAGCAATTGAAAATTGTTGGTAGTTGTTCCTTAGCATTGTAGGAATAGGGTACCTGGATACACTACGGTGATTGGCAATAAGGATGTACATAAGAACATAAGAAATGCCATACTGAGTCAGACCAATGGCCCATCAAGCCCAGCATCCTGTCTCCAACAGTGGCCAATCCCAGTCGCACGGGAGAAGTACCAGCAGTCACAATGAACAGCCCATTCCCTGCTGATCACTCCCTGCTCCCGACAGCAGAAAGTTCCCTTCCTCCGACAGTAAGAAGTTCCGACTAATAGCCATTAATGGACCTATTCTCCAAGAACATATCCAGGTTTTTTTTCAAACCAAGCCATACTACAGGTCCTGACAACCTCCTCTGGCAACAAATTCCATAATTTAACTGCATTGAGTGAAAAAATACTTTCTTTTATTTGTTTTAAATCTGTCATCAGTTAGTTTCATGGAGTGTTCCCTAGTTCTAGTGCTACTTGCAAGGGTAAATAAACGTTCCCTATCTACTTGTTCCACTCCACTCAAGATTTTAGAAACCTCTGTCATATCTCCTCTCAGTCTTCTCTTCTCCAAGTTGAAGAACCCTAAACAATCAAGCCTCTCTTTGTATGGAAGCTGTTCCAAACCCTTGATCATTTTTGTTGCCCTTCTCTGCACCTTTTCAAGTTCTACTATATCTTTTTTGAGATAGGGTAACCAGAATTGCACACAGTACTCAAACTGTGGTCGCACCATCGATTTAAATAGGGGCATTATGATATTTTCAATTTTATTCTCTATTCCTTTATGAATACTTCCTAACATCCATCCATCCATCCATCCATCCATACATACATTCAATGTATTGTTGGCCATAGCCATCACAAATAAATATAACACAAATACAAAAACCAACACCATCACCACCACATCCTTAAGGTACAACGTACTCTACATACAACCTCACAAAACCCCATCCATGGCATACAGAAGCAAATTGAGCCACCATAACAAGACAGAGTAGTACAAGTAAAGTTATGTGCTAGGGAAGGAACCCAGACAAGAAAGAAGGGATTGTCTTAGCAACGAGGCCGCCATGCAAAAAGTTGCCACAGCCCTCATAGACCCTGAGTCAGATGGACTAAGGAAACGTCACAACAAGAAAGGGATTCACCAAGCAGGGATGTTATCAATATCAGAATTGAAAGCAGGATCAAAATCAGGGTCAAAGTCAGAAATAAAGACAATCGTCAGGTATTTTTTCCTTAATTCGGCGTATACAGGACAGCGAAAAAAACCATGGTCAACAGAATTGACCTTCCTGAGGTCACATACCAAGCAAAACCTAAAATAATTCCTAACATTCGATTTGCTTTTTTGATGTCTGCCGCACATTGAGCTGAGGATTTCAATGTATTGTTCACAAAGACTCCAAGGTCCTTTTCCTAAGTGGTTACTCCTAACTTAGAACCCAGCATTGTATATAAATAGTTTGGATTATTATTCCCTATGTGCATCACTTTGCACTTGTCCACATTAAATTTCATCTGCCATTTACTGGATGCCCAGTCACCCAGTCTCACAAGATCCTCCTGCAATTCTTCACAATCTGCTCGTGTTTTAACTACCTTGAATAACTTTGTTTCATCTGCAAATTTGACCACCTCACTCTTTACTTACTCTGTAAGTAAAAAGACACACATTAACCACCCCTAAGGGTTTTTTTCATGGCACATCCATCCACAGGGTGGATGATACAGCAAACAACCCAGTTTGGTGAATGAGCAATGACCACCTACTAAGCTGGGAGAGAGCAGGGGAAAGGTGGGTTGGAAACTGTGGCACAAAGCAAACTGCTCCATGCCACAACCTCTGCCAAGGAGTGCTCTCTCCTCTCCCCTTACCACGTGCGATGCATTTATAGGGATTGCACTACAAGGCAATCTCTGGTGCTGCACCCCAAGTGGTAATGTGAGGTGCTCTCTCCTCTCTCAGCCACCTGGGGAGGAGAGATGATCCCCTGCCCAGAAGCTGGTGATGGAGAGGTGAGGATTGCAATGACAGCAAGTGGATGAGACTAATTTTATCACTGTCATTCTCCTCCTCCCTGCACTAATACAACTCGCAAGGAGGAATGGGAGCCCCCAGAACTGGAAATAGACACAAAAGCCATTTTTACATGGATGTGGGTAGTTGGGGCTGATGGGCGTGCTCGCACAGTGGGTGGGTGTCCTTTTACATGGACACCCCCTCACCTCCACCCATGGGGCCTCCTCTGGTTTTCCAGATGGTCCCGTGGGTGTAGATAGGTGAGTGATGGGTGTAGATGAGTGCACTGGGAGCGTGCACGCATGAACACCCACTGCCCATGGTGTTTACATGGGCAGACACCCAGCACACACCCATCCCCCCACCCACTGCCAGCCCATTTACATGGATGCCCCCCACCCCCTGGAACACCGAGCGTTGGGTGGGGCTGTACGTGTAAAAATGGCCAAAGAGCAGGTGGGGAGATCCAAGGGCATGGACAGGTGGTACAGCTGCACCTGGGTCTACAAGCCTGAGGTGCTCGTGCTCCATGGTACAGCTGTGTCCCTGGCCCCAAGAGGAGGGTCAGGCAGTTCCCATTCCATCTTTTGCACCAGGACCCATTCCAAATTAGCTAAGCCTCTGGGGAAATCTGATGCTGGCAGGGATTCAGGAAAACTCTTCCCTGCTACTCCAGGCAGTAGCGGCAGCAGCTTTTCAAGAAGAAGACCCAGTCCGTGGGTCCTCTCTCTGCCACAGTTTCCAACCCCCCAAGACTCCTCCTTCAATGTAGCAAACAGACCATAAATAATTACATGGAAGGGGGAATGCAATGTGGCACCCACAGCATACTCCAAGTTGTTGGGACACTGTCGTGGGTGGCTGGTGCAGATCCCCCACAGACCCGCTCTACCCCAGCCAAAACACACACCCCAGAGAAAGACTCACTATCCGCTCACTTTTTAGTGGATAGTGTGTGATTTGTTAACATCTAAGACACTCACTATAAAGTGTTGTTTCACTTAAAGTGTAATGTATGCTGTATACATTACAAAATGGAACCGCTACGTACAGTGAGTTGAGGGCACAGTTTGTTTGTAATTTCAGTCTGACCATTAATATTAACTTAATAGGGTTCTTTTCCTTCTATTTTTGTACTATCTAAAATGAAACAAAATTGGCCTTGATTTATAATGTACCACTTCCAAAATCCAAGATCATGAGATATGCCCATCAAAAATAAAACACTTCCAGTGCCACTACGTCTTACCTGCAGCTCTGGATCTGATATTTCTATGGAACCATTACAACTCATTCTCCACAATAAGAAATTCCCTTTGACATTTAAGTCTTGCAGACTTGCTACAATGTCAGCAAACAGTTGTAATATTGTATTATTGTAACATGGTAGTAATTGTTTCAGAATGTAGCTAAAAATGTCCCAAGAACTAGCTTAGAGAGATGATACACGTCATGGCACATGAAAGCTCTGTGTGTGTGTGTGTGTGTGTGTGTGTGTGTGTTTATTTAAAAGTAGTGAAAGGTGCTGATCAATAAACATTTATTCTGTTGCTGCCAGTCATAGTTCCATATATGCAATGGAATTAAAATGTGCTTTTAAGTGCTTGCAAACCCCTGGAATGTGTGGTTTATAACAGTATTAGGAATTGACCCATAATTACAACAGTATTACCAGGCCTGGCACTAGTGATTTATTTTGTAGGGTCTTGAAATGCTGACTACTTCATTCCTTCTTAGAGACTGAATCTGAGTTAGATGAAAGCAGGCAAGTTCTTTAGGGCGCAGGCAAATACAGCTTTTTTCCATTTTTTAAAGGACCGATGTTATTCCTCATGTTAGTCTGGGCTTGACAACATTTACTCTTTCTTCCTATCTCTTTCATGTAGCCTAACAGTGATACTAGCAGTTTCAGGATTGTGTAATGCTGCAGGGCTTGGGCTACTGTTATCTCTGTCTAACCCAGGCTGACTGTTGTATTAGTTTGGAGTTGTGTCCTTATTCTTTTGTTGGCAGAGGAGTGTTCATGTTTATCAGCTAGACAGCCCACACGCAGACGGATTATCTTCCCCACTTCAGGCTTTTTGCTGGGTAGAAGTGCTTCAAAGTGTTCTTGAACCAGCCAGAGAGAGCAGATGAAGAGTTTTCATTGTAAAGGGAGCTCTTTGCTGACAATTCTCACTGAATCAGAGAGCCATTACCAGCTCCTTTCCCTTCTCTCCACTCTGAGTGAACAAAGAGAGCCTAAAGGTGGTTGAGTGTCAAGACCAGGTAAAGTACATATGCAGAACTTGGGGTGTTAACAAACGAGATGGTAGCCCACACCAGCTGGGTGTTCACTTGCCCACTTATTAGGTGTTCACACCCACTGGCCACATGGCCACCACCCGCAAGACACTCACGGCGGGGTCCCAGAGCATGCAGAGTCCACCATGCAGGTAAATGTAGGTTAATGTGCATCCACATGTCTGCATCCCATCAATTAGGTTGCATGCAGCCTCTGCGCTTACTGGTCCACCAGCACCATAGAGTCATGGGCAAAAAGCCTAGACTATTCCAAGGAGTGACCACATCTGGCCCCTCTTCCGACTCTCTCTCTCTCACTGGCACACACATAACGTCCACCTTAAAAGCCCATCGTGCCATTTTCAAACAAGTGTTCTCCCAGCTCTTTCTTGGCACTATGCTAGCTCTTTCCCAGCAATTGCATTCTCCATAACAACTTGCAGACAATTACCATCACTGGGGCCATGGCTCAAACCAACAGCCAGGCACCTATCAGCATCATTACCACCACCATGCAATTTCAGCCACTCTCTGCCTACTGATCCACCCACCAATATTGCATTCCCTGGACCAAGGAAGAGAAAAAGGGCTTCATTGCTCTATGGAGGGAGAAAAAGGTCCAATATGCCCTAATGAAGTGTTACTCCAGGATCTCAGTCCAAATGGTGCAGCAGGACTACACCTGGGACATGAACCAGTGCCAGCAGCAGGCCAAGATCTTAAGGTATGGATACAAAGAGATCCAGGACAACAACTTTGCCTCCTGCTGCAGGAGACAAACATCACCCTATTGCAAGCTCTTTGACCAGTTCCTCTGTGTGGATGGAGCCATTGTTCCATTCCACCTGTATGGCTGCAACTTCACCACTGCCTGCTCCCACTGCAATCACTCCCTCTGCAACTGCTCCCACCACAGATGCCGTGACCACTGGCAGACCTCCCTCCATGCCCATCCCCACCCCAGAGTCAGCATGGGTCAACGTGGACACAGACACCATGACTGTCACGGTATATCCCCTTGAGCTCAAGAGCTAGCCCATGTTTGAGGAGCCACCTGAGGTTCCACTTCAGAGTAAAGAGGACCAGATGCCAGAGGAGGTGATGGAGGCAGAGGAGAATGGTAAGTTAATTCACCAGAGGGGGTGTGTGTGGCATGTTTGCATGTACACAGCTGCATGATAAAGAGTTCTGTTTATTGTTATCTAATTATATTGTCTATTGTTTACTGTGCTGACAGGTGGCCAGGAGAATGCAGAGGAGCAGCAGGAAAATCATAAGGAAACAGCTCCACAGGATGGGAATGGTGGGTGTGCCAAGAGGGTGGGAAGGCACCATGGCAGGCCTGTAGGCTGGTGGGGAGGAAGGCACCATAATGAGTTGGTAGGCTAATGGGGGGGGGGGGGGGGG
>QEPC01014273.1:1109170-1136801 GCA_003113815.1 Sphenodon punctatus
CCCCCTCCATGCTCCCCGCCGCCCACCCTCTGGGGAGACAGGCGGCCGCCGCAGCCAATGCCGCCACAGCGCCCGCCCGCTATGGCCATAGGCCGGAATCCCTGCAGGGATTCCGGCCCATGTCCGCCATCCAGATGTAACGGCAGGGGTCACCACGGCCTGGAATTGGATTCAACATGCGACGGCCTCCGGCCCCGCTGCTTCGGCCGCTCACATGGTGAATCTGATCCCAAGTCGTGGTAACATCTGGGGGGGGAACATCCATTCCCCCCAACAGACGTTGCGTGGTCCAAGCCACCACGGGGAATCAACTGTGGTGGACATTGACCACGTAACATCTGAAAATACCCTTTGTTAACTGTGCCAGCACTCAGCTTGGCATAGGAAGTAAACAGCAAACAGCTGACTCTCAAGATGCTGACCAGCGGAGATAGTAAATAAGACAAGTCTCTGCCATTGTTACTGAAGTTAGTTATTATTTACTTTAGCCTGTACTAGAGGTTTCTCTGTTTGTTTCTATTCAGTTCCTGCCTGAGATATTTATCATCTCTGCTAGAGTTTCATTAATTTAGAGCTAGTCAGCACATAGTGGCTTAATTCAGAAATGCTTAACTGCACAGAAAATTTGGCAGGAAGAGAGGGGTAGAGGTTCTCTGAGTTCTGGAGTCTCCTCATCACCTGGCAGAACAGGGCCTGGACTTGGTAACTATGAGACCACTGAGCCAGAGATAAAAGCATATTCTTTCCTTTAAGGTTTTGACTGAGACTAAACTTAGATAATTAATGTGTTTAATTAATATCTTTTGTACCATACTGTTCAATTTGTAACTGAACTTGTTTTTCCTTTTCTACTATCTGTTATTCCTTTTGAATTTAAGTAAACATATATGCTTTTTATATATTCTTTTGTCTCAAGTTCCATCTTTAAAATATATTGTCATTACTTATACATACTATCTGGGGTCCTACCCACATACTAGGTGTAATCAGTGTAACCCACAAATTGGAAACAGTTACTATTCTATTCTATTCAGGTCTGAATATGTCTGGTCTGGACCACTAAGTACTTTTTGATTTGGGGAAACTGAGGCAATCTGTGACATGCTTTCTTATCATTTGAGCCCATTGGTTCTAGTCTTGCCCTCGGGAGCAACCAAGAACAAGACTGCTCCATCTTCTATGTGACAATACTTTAGATATTTGAAGATAGCTATTGTGTCTTCCTTTAGTCTTCTATTCTCCAGGCTAAACATACCCAGATCCTTCAAACTTTCCTCATAGGGCTTAGTTTGCAGACACTTGATAATCTTAGTCACTCTCCTCTGAACCCGTTCCAATTTGTCAATGTCCTTCTTAAAATGTGGTGCCCAGAACTGGACACAATATTCCAGATGAGGTCTGACTAGCGCAGAATAGAGTAAAAACTATTCGTTTTCATGTCCTGGACACTATGGGTGTCTTCAGACGTTACGAGATCACGGTGAACCACGGTGAATACCCACCTGTGGTCACCATGTCTCGTACGTCTGTTCGCAGCGCGCCCACATGTTGCACCGCATGGCCCCGGCCCCTCCCATTTTCCCCGCCGGGATCCCCCCGGCACGTCTGTTGTGCCGTTACGGGGTGAGCCCGGTGGGGAACGAAGCCGTTGGTGCCGGTACGGGGCCAACGGCCAACGTATCATCTGAAAATACCCTATGTGGTCATCCCATTCCCCTGGCAGCCCTGAACACTCAGGACTTCCAGAGTATACACACCTCTGCAGAATCAAGTCTCATACCTGCCAGCTTGGGAGCTCTCCTTAAACAGGATTATCCAAAATGCAATCCTGGTAGTCCGAAGTGTTTCTTTTGATGTGCTGATTTTAAGGTGTTAAATATCCTTCATGATTAGGCAATTTGAGCAAAATAAGACTTAAACTGGGATCACTGGTAGTCCCTCACTTAGTATCTAGCAGTATTGGTAAAGAGTGCTCTAATTATTCTTTTACATGAGCATCCATTTTAAACAATATAAAAAAATATTAATACCTCCAGGAAAAGAACTTGAACTTTATGCAAATATAGATTCCTAAAGCCAAAATTACTTTTTAATAAGCTGTATATACACTATATGTCTGTATCTAGGGTTCATCTGGTCTTTGGCATTAACTAAGATTAGAGTTAATTATGCATATTATATCCATCCCTGTTTTTTCGCCCTGGTTGCTATGGATTCATAAGCTTTCAGCACCAAGTGAGCAGGGAAGAACTATGTCATCGCTACAAACTAAATTACCTCACTCATGTCAGGATTTAGTACACCAGAAAAGCACACCTGTTGACAACCCATCAAGGGTGTAGCTATAATAAGGATCAGTGGTGCAGCTCTACCGGGGCCTCAAGCCTTAGGGGCCCACACTCTCTGGTACAGTTGTGTCCCCTGTTGCAGGGTGGGGGTTGGGGTGAGGGGGTATCCCATCTTATGCACTATTACAACCTAGCTGTGCCTCTGCAACTCATTGTATTACCATGTATGCAAATATTAACTGCATAAATGCATTATGTGTAAAGAAAGCAAACAAACAATTAAAGCACAAGGAATAAGTAACAAGTTCTCTCTTACCGAGCTATTGTTCATAACACTTCTGGATCGAATTAGCAGATTTACATCACATAGACGTGCTGTAAGTGAAACCAATCCAGATCAAGGAATTAAGTTAGAAGGAAACTGATCTCTAGCCAAGTATTATAGATTATCTTCTGGAAGAAAAGAATTTTTTTGAATAATTTTAATATTAAATATTATATCTTAAAGAACAGCTCAGACTGTCTACAGTGGCATAGCTAGATTGTAATGGGATCTGGTGCAGAAGATGGGATTTCTCCTGAAATGATCAGCTGCTCCCAACTAAGGCTGCATTCAGATGTGCGCTTAATTCGCACAGCGGCGGCATCGTGCGATTTAAAGCAACGCGCACTTCCGGGTTGGTGTGAATTCCGGGTTGGCACCTAGTGAGCACAATTCAGCGTAAGGCGCACTGTTGGAGTGCGGTTTTAAAAGCTGCTCCGAGCAGCTTTTAAAACCGCACTCCAACAGTTCGCATTATGCTGAACTGGTGCATTCACACCAATGCGGAAGTGCGCGTTGCTTTAAATCGCACGATGCCGCCACCACTGCTGTGCGAATTAAGCACACATCTGAATACGCCCTAAGAATCTTTGCAGTATTGGCAACACTTACAGTTTTTGGCCACCACTTTGATTCCACAGTGCCATCTTCTGGCTGTACAGTCTCTCTCATGTCCTAGGGGTAGCTTCTTCCTTTATTCTCCACCATCATACTCGCTCTTTCCTGGCTGGTCTTATCCTGGATACTGTCTTGCGGTCTCGAGATATTGTATTGGTAAATTAGTTCCCAGAAATGGGTAATCCACTGGGCCAGCAAGACCAGCGTGTGGCCAGCCCTGTTCAAAGTGGCGAAGGGTCTCTTGTCCTGCCCACCAACGAGTGTCCCAAGTGAACGGGTGTTCTCCATAGCAGGGAACATTTGCTCTCCACGCCACCTGAGACTGGGGACCAAGTTGGTGGAGCAGTTGCTGTTCATAAAGGTGAACCTTCCACTGCTGGGTTTCCCCGAGCTGCCCCTGGACATGAGAGAGACTGTACAGCCAGAAGGATTGATGGTACAGTGGCACATGCCATCCCATGCCAGGGGCAGTCTTGGGACGGGGCTCCTCCTCAAACTGGGCTGCTGCTGCTGAGGTGCTGTCCCTCCCTCCCAATGCCCNTTAACGTTAGCTAGGATTAAAATATCTGTGTGAATAAATGGGAGTTTGTCAATCCTAGCTAATAAGCTAGGATTCTAATTCCTATTTAAATGTTCATGTCAAAACACCCTTCTTGTGCTCTTGGATGATCACTCTGCCACCTGATGCAAGGGGTAAACCATTGAAATGCAGGGGAAACAGCAGATGTGTGGAAGTATTGCTATGGGACAACACAAAGTGTGTTTTCATACAAGATGCTACTCTGCATGGCCAACCAGGAGCCACAGAGCCAGATGTCTGTCTGAAGGTGGAGCAGCTGGATGCACACTCCCATGAGTCTTGGAGCAACCACTAATAGCCACACATGGAGCACTACTGGGAAATCCAGAGTGCTCCATGCGGGACAAGCCAAATAGCTCCATGGCTACAGGTGGTCATGGAGCCCCTGCCCATACGAATGGCGGCAGCCAACCATGCCAGCAAACAGGTCCACCATTCATAGGCACTGTGTGCAAGGGAAGCAACCTTTGCAAGTCACAAGAACTGGCCAGGAGCACCGGGGAGTCCAGGTTCTGCAGTGCTCACACCCGGAGACATGTCACTTGCAAGAGCCAGCCCAGCACGTTCCCCACTCCCCCATGGTCCGATACAGGGGGAGTGCATGGCGGCTGCCTCTGTATCTGCAGTAGCCACTCTTGGAGCTGCCTGTTTTAATCCCTCCCAGTGCATTCCACCTGTGTGGGTGCTCAGCAGCAGAGTCATACTGTGGCCATGGACACACACACCCGCCATCATCATTTTAAAACACTCAAACATAGAACAAGGGCTGAGCTTGCAAAGGGGGAGGGTGTTGTGTGATTGAGCCCTAGGAATCTCATGTTCAGGTTCAGGAGTAACCTATCCTTAATTTCTGGGCTGCACCATGGAAGAAATGCTTCCAAGATAAAAATCAGGGGAAGGGATGAGCTACTATAGTACCTATGTCTTTCATTCCACAACTTGCCTATCATGCTGACTGATTCACAAGAATCCAAACTAAAGATTTGATTGTATTATTTCCTCTGGAGACCAGGCTTAGTTATAACTAATGAAAATTATGTAACGGAAAGTGGAAATAATCATTAACAATGCCATTAAAAGTACATCATTTGTTAAATACAGTAAATTTTCTTATAGGATTAAAATTTCATGCTTCAGTAGGCTGAAAAATAATAACTGGAAATGGAGGGTATGTAGGCTGGTTGCTAGAGCCCAGAACTAAGAGCCAGATCTCTTAATTTTGCCAATGATCTATTTTATTCACAGCCTTGGAAAACGTCATTGCTTTTGTGTGCCAATCTATTCTTAACAGGGAAGACTGGAGAAGGGTAATAGTAAAATGGGCTTAGAATTTTTGGAAAGCATTGTGAGATAAGTTTTTGGAGCCTCATGATAGAATTCACACTATGAATGATTTAATGTTTCCCTCCTTTTTCTTCATGTAGCTGTTTGGATTATGTCTGGCTAACCATGGCTGGCAATCCGTAGGGTTTGCATTATATTCTGGACTGAAGGCCTTTACTTGTGAGCAGACCCTCCACAGATCTCACTTAGAATCCTACCCCACTGATAGTTCAAGGTGCAGCTAGAAGCTTTCAAGGCAGCGTCAGCAGGTGCCTTGTAACTACTTGCAAGTAGGCTCATTAAGAGAAATTTGGGACACTGGTACATCCTGGTAGCCAGAGTCCCCCTACCGCCAATCCCCTCATTGTACGTTTTGAAATCAGCTTCTGAAAATCATACCGGTACTTTATTTACACAAATGTTACTTGAAATTATTATTTTACTTATATTTTAATGTATATTAAGAAAGAAAATTTGGGAAGGGGGCTGAGGTTTGGGGCCTAGAATAATTGTACCCCTATTATTGCCTAGTCATTAAGTCTTTGCAGGGTGAGGTCCTACAGCCCTGGGAACTGCAGGGAAATTACTTCCAGGTAGGATAGAGATCGAGTAGGAGGGTCATGCTCCAGGGAGATAGAGCCCCAGGTTAGAGCAGGAAGGCCTGCTAGAAGAAGACTACTCTAGCAGACAGCATACCCTGGATGAGATAGAACACTACAAATGGACTGACCCAGGCTGCATTCCCACCTGTGGCAGCAGTGGCAGCAGTGGGAGGGGCAAGGGAAGACGTGGCAGTGCAGAGGAGCTGGCCACCAGGAAAAGAGCCGGTGCGAACGGGAATCTGCCGTGGCTTCTCTCGCGCATGTCAGGGCAGGATTTTGCGCCCTGACATGCGAGAGAGAAGCTGCAGCAGATCCCCGTTCATACCGGCTCTTTTCCCGTCGGCCGGCTCCTCCGCGCTGCTGCGTCTTCCCTCGCCCCTTCCACTGTTGCCACCACCGCTGCAGGTGGGAACGCAGCCTGACACTGGAATGTGGAAAAAAACTGGTCAATATTTTTGTTCAGGAGGACACATGGAGGCACTGCCAAGAGAGTGTGGTTTGTTTCTTTGGCCAGGTGGGCCTCATTAAATGATGTTAACTGAGAATGGAAGCCTTTTGTGTTTGTTTGGCCAGGTAGGCCTAACTAATGAGTCTGGGGTAGGAAGGACAACTGGCTCTGGTAACAACCAACATACAGAAAGCGAGCATTTGCAGCAAATATTTTAATTGGGTACTATGACTTTTTCACACAATTGTTTTTCGAAAGTGCAGATATGTTTTCCAATGACAACAATCATCCACTTTCCACAGACGCTTTTATGTGGGGTTGTTGCACTTGCAATGTTCATTATTCAGTACTCACAACATCAGCATAAGTGTTTTCTTTTTCATGTGCTTTTGAGCTTCTTGTCTCAATCCCTTTTGCTTCAAGTGCATTTCATGCAACAGACAGGATAACCGGAGCTGTGCAGAATTTTGGCTTGTCCCAGTGTACGAGGACTCACTCACCCACTTGTACTGTTTCTTTTTTGAATGCGAACAAATAATAGGCCATAGATTACCTTGTTTCTCCTTTATCACCTACCCTTCTTTCCCAAGAGTGAATATGTCTACTCTGCACGTTGGAGCATGACCAGCAAATATAGATTATTTTTGAAATTCTAAATCTTGACCTAGTTTTCAGACTGCTCTTCTCCCCTTGAGTGAAAATCCCATATGATAAACTTTTCATGAATTGGGCTTCAAGGATTATAACTGAGAGAAGAAATAAAAACAGTGCCTTATACAAGTGTTCTTTCATGCATAAGGAGAGAGGTTTATCCAGCTTGATCCTATTACAGATTCTGTTAACACAGCTTATAATATTACCATGGCAGTGCCCCTAACACTCTTGCAGTTAAAAGTCTGCTAGCACTCTTTTTTTTTCCTTTTCTTTTTTTTAAAAGGAAAAACACACTGCTTTTAAAAACCCTCTAGGGCCACATATATGTTTTCTTTGAACAATTCGCCTTGACTAAAGAAAGCACACAGTTATAATTGCTGTTGTGAGCGCATGTAAGCTGCAATTTGCACACTGAAAATAGACAGTGAGATCAAAGACGTGCAGAAAACAAAATAGAATGACACTGATCTTTTTTTTTCATGGTCTAAGGATATCAGCTTCATGGAGAAAATAAGTGTCTATTTCTATCACATCTTTCTATTTTTGCAGCGCAACATCACATCCTGCCTAAAGCAAAAAGAGGAATAAGGGAATGCATTAGAAGGTATTTTATATTCTAATGAAAGCTCTCATTTTAAGAACTATTTCTGCAGTAGAACTGAAGATAGCTATACTAGTCAAGAGAGGAGTAAATCACAGTCTAGTAATCCCTATCATGCCAGTGACTTCCCCGTGGCCTGCACCTGCACATTACAATCCTCGCCCAGCCCTCCTCCACCCAACATACCCCATCACCACAGCACTGGTTGTGATGCCATCAGGGACTGAAGCTTCTAGTCTTGTGCAGCTGCATCCAGCCTATAAAGGCCCAGGGTATCAGAAACCACTGGCCTCAAACTGACATCCACAGAGTTCCCCGGCAGTAACTGAATCCGCAGCACTGCTGCAAATCTGGGTTCTCCTGGCCTGGATGCAATTTCAAGAGGCTTTCACCTCAGTAGCCCACGCCACACCTCCAGCTTAGCCTGGTCAGGCGAACAGCAGCCTAGGTTATAATCCCAGAGGTCTCCAGGATTTAAACCACCCTTCAGATTTAAGATTGCCTAACAGGAACCTGAGCAGGACAATTCTAAGGTCTCTGTTGGAGCGTACTTCTGCCTGTCCTGCTTAATCATTGTTCCTTCATCCCTTGCCTGTCTACCTGCCTTAGCCTTGCTTCCAGTCTTGCCTCCACCTCCTCCTGTCTCCAGCCCTTGTATGTCTTATGCTCAAGTCCTTACCCTCCACCTTTACACATCTCTTGCCCCTGCCTCATCAGACTAACGACCTGGCATTGAACCTTTGGGCTTTTGATTGGACTCCATGTTCTGGACAGTCCTGGGTTTTGCCATTTCAGTTTTGGTCCCATGGCCTGTATCCTGACTCTGCACTCTGGTTCACACCTTGATTAGTCAGCTAATCCCACCTAGGGTCAATCTTGCTGCAGCTCTGCAACAGTCCAGATTCTGCAAAGACAACCCATTTCCCAGAGCTTTGCACAGGACTGTGGCCATGCCTGGCAGAGACATAATGTTCTGAAAGACATTTTGACATCTGACAATGATCCATTAGTCCAAAATGTTTGGGAACAACTGTAATAAGAAAACTTTATTCATTAAAAAGTGTCAATCGCTGAGCATTTATAGATATATACTTTAATGCCTATGTCCTTCAGTGAGTTCCACAGGGCAGACACAAGATATGCCTGAGATGAGTTGACTCTTACAACATGGAATCTCCAGATGACTTAATGAACACACACAAGAACACACAAAGGTCACACAACCCCACTTTGAGCCAAAGGGATCTTCAGAAGAAAGTCTATCTGGCTGAACAGTAGCTTTTTAGCATATCTGGCACTTTACAAAATGTTGTATATGAGAAGATCGTAAATACTTGGCTGTGTATATAGATCTGCCAAAGTTAAGATCACAAAGAAAACAGCAATCTAGGGTCGCTTTTATATGAGCAGCTGATGCAGCGTGTTCTTCAATGCGGTTACTGAAAAACCCCACAGGGTGCATTTAGATGCACCAGAAATAGCTGGGTGCCATAGGATCTGAATTGCCACTGTCGCCTGTCTTTTTGAAGGTGCATTTTGGAAACCCCAATATCAAGGCTTCCAAAATGTGCCTTCAAAAAGACCGCCTGAGTGGTGATTCCTATGGCGGTCGGCTACTTCCAGTGCGACTAAATGCACCCCACAGGGCTTTTCAGGAAGTGCGTTCTTGAACATGCTGCATCTCGCCTAGAACAGGCCGTTAATCAGGGGCATTCCATGGAGGTTATGTTTTACAGGACCTCATGGAATTAAATTGGCAACTTATAAAAGAGGTAATGACATGTCTCATTCTCAACAATAGGGGGAAAGAACCCACATGGCTCACATCAGTCAAGAGTGTTTAAACGTTCACATTTCAGCAGGAAGACACTCAGAAACAGAGAATCAGAGAGCCAAGGAATGAGCCAGCATTCAACGGTCAGGACAGCCACAACGGTGGCTTAATGCCACCTTCTCCCCGCGTCAGGATCATGCTGAGCACAGCCCAGCCAACATGTAAAATCTGAATCATGTTTAAAATATACGAACGTCCACATGAACAAATATAGAAATGTGTCAGACTCCATATAAAAATGTGCAAAGCAAATGCCTCTGTTTTAAATGTTTAACCAAAGAGTTCATTTTTTTTTTTCAGAATTACCTTGTAAAACACTGGCAATGTGGACAGATTACCAAACAAGCACAACTTTGCAAATGTACAGTTAATGTTTCATAGAGAGATCAGTTACATTAAAATATGTTAATGTTATATCACCACTTAAAATAGTGAAAGCCTAGAAATTTCAAGCTGGAGTTAAATAACATCAAATATTTAAAAGTCAGGAAATTCATAGAAAAGTTTCCATAAAGCAGCTTAATTTGGACCCTGTGTCCTTTCCCACCATCTACCTTTCTTTAAAGTTTGGTTTCTGATTCTGAGTCGTGGCAGGAAGTTACAAATGTGTGGGATATTACAGTTGGTAAGAATTTTGGCGGTCGGTGTGTGTACTTGCAGATCTGTAGGTGTGTGTAAATTGGGCTTTTTGACTCACAATGGGTGCATCTACACGAACTGCATCAATGTCTCTGCTGTGGTCTCACCCCTGGGTGGCCTGTCCCGTCTCACCCCCAGGAGCACTGAAGAGGAGCAGGCCACCCAAACCCAGAGCACCGGCCAGGGGCACAGTAGCAGTCCATCTCTCTGGTGGATTGGCCGCTGCAGCTTCACTTCAGGCCAGAGGTTGCCCTGGCGACATCATAGAGCTGTGGGCAACAGCCTAGAGAAGTGACTGATCCACCCACAGCTCTACAGTGCAGGAGTGGGGGTGCCGTGCAGGTGAACTGCGGGTTGCAGCAGCTGCTGGGTCCATTTAAACCTGGCGCTGTTAGGGCTGCATGCAGGGGATACAGGACTGACCGGAGCAGGCCTAGGAGTGGTCCATCTAAATGGACCACTCCAACGATGTCATGACAAGTAGTCCATGTTGCTTGTGGACAGTAAATGGAAGGAAAAGATGCAAAGCATTAATTCTGCTTCTGAAGGAGCAACTTCAATGCATTACAGATTCAGTTCACCTGTGCAGTTTGCCCACAAAAAGCCCTACCCATCTCTTACATGAGAACATCAAATGCAGGTGTCATGCTGAGGACACTCAACACCCTGCACAATCAAGCCTTTCATGCAATTATCTTTGGAATGTGTCATTTTCCTAAGTCTATAGAAAACGTTTGTTATATGATCTCAATGTATTTCTTTTAGTTGTTCATTTTATATTTTAACAACTTATAATGTATAAATAACTTCATAACTGTGATACAGAGCCCTTCTATATCCCCACCAACACATGCCCACACCTAGGGTTACCATCTCTTGTGGTTTGACCTTGAGCCTCCCATAGGCTAAAATGGAAGTCTCAGGGTCAAACTGCGAGAAGTGGTAACTCTACCCATGCCCCAAGTCTTTTGGTTCCTTTTGTCTGTTTTCATATTCTGAAGTAATTTTAGTTTAGAAACATACAATAAAAACTCAACATTGAAACCAATGGGAGCTCAGGATACTCAGTCCCTTGTGGAAAACCCCTCAATGTTCCCTAGAAGTTCCCCTCTAGTCTGCCTCCAGAGCATGAACCTGGAAAGATAGTTTCTTATTGAAAAGATAGCTTCTTATATTGGCTGCCAGCAGTTTATTATTGTATTGATCAGAAACTCTTGCCTCCAGTTTAGCTCTTTCTCATATTGCTGTATTATTAAGATCCTTTCATTAGGCATTAGTAACTGTTCCATCATTAAGATTAAATTCCAATGGCCCTAGAGATTTTGTTGATATATTCCTCTGCCTGTTTATGGAAAATCCATAAAGCATTACTTCTGCTGCTTAATATCACCAGTGTGATTAGAAATTAAATCCAAGTTAACCTTGCTTTATTAGTCGGTTCCTTCCTTTTTTTTCTTTGTTTTATTCCTTTATGTTTTATGTGTGATGAGGTTGTTCATCAATAATTAAAGGATACTAGGTTGTGGGGTTTTTTTTATTAGACACAACAAGAACAGCAAAAAACAGCCAATAAGAAAGAAAGAAAAGGGGCAAAAAATACAGTGATGATGTATTAAAACAGGGACACTCGGGGTGTTTTTAAATGAGCAAGGCTTGGGGTAGGGGTCCGTGGTCGCTGAGTGGCTCAGCTGCGGAGCAGCCATGCACATGGAGTGAGTGGGAAGAGATTCTAACCGGTGGCTCCCAGTATGGCTATCTCAACAGCCACCTGCACTCCCCTGTTACGGACCATGGGAGAGGAGTAAGCACACAGGACTGGCCTTTGAAATTGACATGTCCTGGCTGTGAGCGCCGGGGAATTGGGCTCCCTAGCGCTCACAGCCAGTTCCTTTGGCTTGCAAAGGTTGTTGTGCCTCCCACTGTGCCCAAAGTGCCTCTGAGTGGAGGACCTCTCTGCTGTAGTGGGTGGCCACACCAGCAGAGGATGTGCGAGCATCTTTTTGGCTTGCTCTGCATGGGGCACTCCAGATTTTTTTGGCACTGTCCCGTGAGTGGCCATGAGTGTGTGCTCCATGGCTCACAGGAGCATGCATCCCCTCACTCCACCTTCAGACAGGCAATTGGATGAGTGGTTACTGGGTGGCCATGTATGGTAGCATCCATCTCATTTAAAAACACCCTTAGTCGCAACAGCAACATGAGCAAGTCATGTGCTAACCAAACAACTATAATAGGGCCAGTGCTTGGCCAAGCTACAGAGGCCGTTTTTAGACGAATGGGTCGCTGTTGCGCAACCCGCTCATGTGATATTTCAAAATCCTGCAATGCGGGATTACATGAGACACCCGGCACGGATCAAGCACATGAAAGGTGGTCGCGCATTCTTTGCCGACCGTGAATTAAATACCTCACAATCGAGATATTTAATTCGCGGTCGGCAAAGAATGCGCAGTCATCTTTCATGTGCTTGATCCCTGCTGGGCGTCTCATGTAATCCTGTGTTGCAGGATTTTGAAATATCGCACGAGCGGGTCGCGCAACGGCGACCCGCTCATCTAAAAGCAGCATAGAGACTGGGTTCAGGCTATAGCTGAAGACACTGACCAACTGATTGATGTTCAGAATACTCTACTGTGTTCCTGGTTGGGGCCGCAGCTGCTGCAGGCAGGCAATCTGTTCCTCTGTGTCTTGAGATGTCTGCCTCTACCTCTTCTAGGCTGGGCAAAGAATCATAGAAAATAGGTTGAAGATCCACTCATTGTTCAGGACCCATAGTGTTTCACTTTATTAAAATCTCTTAAGAGGCGGTAAGATTATGCTAAATCTTTAAAGAGGCAAAATCTTCAACAGGAGTAACAGACAACCATGGAAAACAGCGGCTAGGAATGAGAAATAATAAGAGTCTAAATATGTAGCTAGTGGTGGGGCAAAGTCCTTCCACAGATGGAGACAGTGTTAAACATGCAATGCTCTATTACTTCCCCTAAGCACTGAGGCATTGAAAATACATCCCAGGAGCAGGAGGACAAGTGTTCCTAGTTGAGAGGTTAGAGCAATGCCACATAAAACAATAGTTTTATGCTGAAAGCAAACTTAAATTTTGAATTAAGAACTTGCAGAGGATCATTCCTTTGCTGTAGAACCCCCCACAGTCTCTCATTTACATGTTACTCAAATCAGACACTACAGGTAGGGGCAAGATTAAGGTAAAGATATTTTCATTATAATTTGCTTACATAATTTGTTGCTTTACTGTCATGCTTAACTACAGGCTCTTGTTACTCAGAGCATCTGACCAAGGTGTCTTTGGCCCTGCGGTGGGTGGAGGGCCATCTCCATCCACCTCTACCCATCTCCATCCACCTCTACCCATCTTCATGCATGGAGCAACCAGCATTGGAGCCCGTTGCTCCATGTGTGGGTGATGGGTGCAGGAGGGTGGAGACAGGTGGAGCTCAGGAGCGCACACACACACCCACCCACCATGGGTGCCGTTCCCACCAACATCCACCCATCCCCCACCCACCGCAGGCAGCATTCTCACAGGTTCCCCCTTCCACCGCACATCTGTGCGGTGGGGGGGAGGGCGCCCATGTGAAAACAGCCTTTGAAATATTTTGTTGCTTTTAATAATATTTTTGTAAACCATTCTGATGAGCAGATGGATCAGAGGATCATGTCTCTCATTTTTGTTTTGAAAACTTTGGGATAAATGCTTTTTTTTTTTTTTTTGGAAGATGAAGCAGCAGCAGCAATAGTTGAGTTTTCCTTTGTCAAAACTTTTAGCTGGCCTCTGATCAAGTCCTAAAATGGTAACTGCCAGTGTGTTTTGTTGCTGGTTCACAGTCACAGATTTGTAGATTGGAAGGGTGCCACATCGTTCTTTATAAGCTGACTTTTCTTTTTGGTTTTGAAAACTATGCTTTTGTGAAAGAAGGACGTAGAGTGCAAATATGCATATTGCACTTGCTTTTCCCCCCACTCAGCAGCCACAGACCCCCATGGACACCGGGTACTAAAGGCAAGCAGATTAATAGCTAAAGGAAAACAGATGTATTTTTCTCTCACCATCACTTGGCCTTATTCTGGCTTTTGCCTGATAGCTGTCTTTTCTTAAACCTAGAACTGTATAAGCCATGCAAGTTATGGGTTAATTTCTCCCATTATGGTCAATGGCTCATCTTCCATTGACTTCCTAAGAGAAGGAAAAATATGCCTAGTTCAGCTTCCTGGAAACTACACTTCATCCTCACATCCTGTCCTGGTTTTGGGGGGTTCTCCTACCATGCCAGCCACCGTGCTATGGGAGTTTTGCTTTTGACTTCAGTGGGAGCACGATCAGAGCCAAAAAAATGTTTTTGTTTTGAAGATGCACCTGTTTACCTCCCCCTTATCTACATTGTAGTGTACAATATATTATGTTTCTCCATCTGGTACTGATCTCTCATAATTACCAGTATTTTATCTGAATTTTGAAAAAATATTATAATTCAATAGCACTTCTTATTTTAATCAGATCTGCCTGCACAGTGCTCAGCATAGTTTAGCAACAGTTGAAACTGCAGAAATAACACATTGTCCTTTCCTCTTGGCCAGCAGTCCTTAAATAATAAATAGATGGTTTACCAGATACTAAAGATGGCAGGCAGATTAATAGATAAAGCAGAACAGACAAAGAAAACAGCTGCCAACTTACATAGCCAAGAAGCAGGATCTTAAATTAGCTTATTGGCTGCAATCTCCATCCAAGGGGAGGGAAGAAGACAGTGAATTAGCAAAGACAAGTAACAATTAGATTTGTGTAGCAGAGCAACCCTGTGACAAGTTAGGAAAGGGTTAAATACTGGGCTGGGAGAAGCCTGCCAGGCTAACTGGGGAGGCTACAGATGGCTAACCACCACAGATGAGGATGCTAATTGTGACGGCGCTCATTAGTAGCTGGGATCAGGTGCACCTAAGGGAACTATAGAAGACAATAACTGGGAGTATTAGGAAAAGAGTGACCCAGAAAGGCAGAGGCAAGGAAGGAAAGCCTTCTGCTGTGGGGAGGGACTCAGGATGTTATTGGCTCAGGGGGCCAAGTCCTGCAGTGCCAAGGAGGAGCCTGGTTAAAGGCACCCAAAAGGAAGATTGACAGCCAGGCCTAATGTTAAGAACTGTGTCCAGACTGAAGGATGGCTCAGGGGTGCAATGGAGACATAGGGTGTCTTTAGACATAATGTCAATGGGTGTCTGGATGTGTGTTTTGACCTTGATATGAACACCGGTTTGGCCCTGTGTTCACCATGTGGCACTGCTTAGACACACAGCCCATCTTGGGGCAAATTGGTGTTTTGCTCACCACCTGATCTCAGCACGCAAGTGCTGCCACCTTGTCCCCCAAGTTGTACCTGCTAACACGCCATATGATATCTTTAGACACAACGTTGGCCACATGTTCAGTCGAAACATGCAAATTGTCCTTGTGATGTAATGGTGTTCATATTGGATGTTCAATAGGTGGCCAAACTGGTGTTGGCATTGTTGTGGTGTTTACACACAATGGCCAAACACATGCTTAGGGGTTTTGACACCCAATCTTTGTGATGTCTAAAGAGGCCCATAGCCTCCAAGCTGAGGACAAGCTCAGTGGGTGTTCTCAGATGCACAGCAGCCCTGCTTCTGCTCTGCCACACCCCCAGGTGGTCTGTCCATGTAGGCAGAGCTGAGGCAGAGCAGGCTGTTGCTGCTCTGGGCTGGCCCTGCCACTGGTGCTCCAGAACATCCCGGAGCACTGCCAGCAGAGTGGGCCAACCAAACCAACCTGAGGCAGAGCTGCGGTCCATTTACTCGGCAGATGGCCACTGCAGCTCTGCTTTCAGCCGGGGATTGCCCTGGGCAACACCAAAGAGTTGTGGGTGGCAGCCTAAAGCATGGGCCAATCCACTCACAACTATGGTGCTTGGGAAGGGGGACACCACATGCGGAGACTGTGGACTGGAGCAGAATTGTAGCGTGGGCTGTAGCCAGGTCCGTTTAAAATGGACTCTGGCAGGGCTGGATATGGGCAGATGGGGGCAGATGGGCAGATATGGGCTCCAGTAGACCACCGGAGCAGCTCTGGAGGTGGCCAGTCCGGCATCTAACTGAAGACACCCAATGAGAGTTAAACTAGGGTGTGGCCCATCTGCCAGGGGCAACCATCTGGCCCATTGCAGCTAGGTTTGTGTGAAGATCCATATAATAGCCTATTTTATGTATATACGGTAAAGATTCCTTAGTCAATGATGCTGAAGACAGAATTTCCTTCAGTGATATAATACTAGGACTAGTTAAGGGAAGTATTTGTTTCCTATAGGAAATCCAAAACACCACCTCCATTTTTTATCGTAAACTGATTTATTTATTTTTTGCTGACATGAGAAATAAAATTAAAATTGTTTCAGTATATCTACAAAAAATTGTTTGAGACTTCCCTGACCTTCTATAGATATGACTGTCATATGCAAGTAGGGTTGGTGGGGGTGCTTTTTGAACAGCTGTCGAATTCAAACTGGAGAAAGCAATCTTTGATTCTAAAGTCGTACTGTTTCTCCTCCCAAGAGACTCTGCAAGGGGGGGTCTGAATCAGCTAAGAAGAACCTTGATAGACCTTGGCAGTGAAGGAAGTTGAAATCCCTCAGCAATTGATCATAACAATGAGGCTGCCTTTTCTTTAATGCTGCAGGCAAATTCTTTGAGACAAAATCATGTGTCTAGTGAACACATGTGTAGTTTCCTGTTCACATTCACTGGTGAAGTCTCTACTTTATTTTTAGTATTATCCAGCTGTCTGATCTGTCTGCCACTGTCAGTTTCAGTATATTGAATATTTACTATTATCTTCATGAGGATTATCATTATTGGACTTGATAGGAATATGCTGAGTGATTGTTTGTAAAACAATCACAGTGAGGATGATTTATTGTTATTCTTTAGATGGACTAAATAGTCCATCACATGTAGAAACTAAGAATAAAATCAAACAAGACGATAGCCCATTGCAGTCTCAGTTTGGTTCGTTTAGCCAACAGTCCCTATTCACATGTTTTGTGTGTCCAGCCTAATAAGCAGGCAGCCCCCGGTGTGCCTTTCATGCCCTTGCAGGCAGCCCCCGCTTGACAAAATCCACTGGCATCTCTGTCCTCTTTTATGTTCTTCCATCCAGTCTGGTAACTGTGTGTCAGATAAAACTTGTATTCCTTGTGTCAGGATCCAAGAAGCTGTGGGTTTTCAAAAACATAGCATCACTGTTTTCAATTTTAATTTTGCAAGAACCAAAATAGACAACAGAAAATGCATGCAAAGTTGCTATAACCAGTTAAGGAGGTATTGCCATCAATGGGAAGACATTTTTCTTACCAGCTGTTGATTCCTGTCCAACTTTGGGATCCCTTCTGCAGAAGAATTCTCTCTCTCTCTCTCTCTCTCTCTCTCNTTATTTCTTTTACTTCTGTACTGTATATTTCGTTCACATATCTCTAGTCTTAATTTGTAGTGAATTAATTATTTTCTTCTGCTGTGTTCATTTACTTAATTGTATCAATCTATTTTAAAACTTTTAGTAACGCTTTTAAGTTTTATACCTGTGGCTTGGTTATTCCTGGAGTTGGAGGAAAAGTTTCATTCCTAGAATCTACCCCGATTGGCACATGTATAGATTTGAAAGAAGGTATCCAGAAAAATGGGCACCCCATTGAATTTGGGATGTCAATCCAACCTGGTCATGATCTGGCACCAATTGGTGCCCAAACATAACCCAACGGGCTACCCACGCACTCCCCAGGCTCACTCACCTGCTCAGCTGTGCCACGGCTTCCACTGACCTTCCAGCTGCTGGTCCCACTGCTCAGCTGAGTCAGATGGCGTGCCACAGTCCCCATAGAGGGAGCGCGTGCACGGCGAGAGGAGCAGTGGTGAAGTTGGGTAGGTGAGTCAGTCTGGAAAGTGCACAGTAGGGGTGTGCATGTCGTTTTCATTATTACAATAATGATAACGAAAATTGTCATTTTCAGTTTTTCAATTTTGCTATTGCAATAACGAAAACGACAACTGAAAATAAGGACAACAATAATGAAAACAACAACCAAGAATAATGACAATGATAACAAAAATGATAACGAGAAACAATAATGAGAAATGATAATGAGAAACGATAATGAGAAACAATAACGAGAAACGATAACGAGGTTGTCATTATTATTAGTGCTGTGGCAGTTGGGTTTTGGAGGGGAAATATGGAGAGGGAAGGAGGGAGCAAACATCTCGGAGTCTTAACAGGGTTGAACCCTTGAACTGTGCCTGTGTATTGCCATCAATGGGAAGACATTTTTCTTACCAGCTGTTGATTCCTGTCCAACTTTGGGATCCCTTCTGCAGAAGAATTCTCTCTCTCTCTCTCTCTCCCTCTCTCCAGACCTAGGTTCTGGGTAAGCTATTGTTTTGTTTTCAGCCCGACCAACAGATTATATAGAATAACTCTGAAGTTATTCAGGGCAAGCAGCTCAGCAGTATCTGATGGATATATCACTGGCCAATGAGCAGCGCAACCAGGCCCCAGCAGTCTCACGTCACTCTGTGATTGCTCAATGCCTGCTGCCTCCCACAACCAATCCGGGGGGCTTTGGGGGAGGGCACTGCAACCCTTTATAATGGGAGGACCAGGTTTTTTCTCTCTGTTCTGTGAGAGCTCTGCTTGTCAGGTTGTGTTTACAGAACTATGGTGCTTGCACACAAAAAATCCTCCCTAGCCCTCATTGTATTATCACCAGTACCTTTCCTTCCTCATACCCTACATTTTACCTTCTCCCTTTCCCTGCCCTTCTTCCTCCTGTACATTATACAGAGATAGATAGTATAGATTATAGACATATAGATTAGATTAGATTAGATTAGAATAGTTATATAGATAATTGATTAGAAAATAGATAGTTTTCCTTTTCCCTTCCCTTTCTCCCTTAGATTTAGATAGATATTAGTTGTGCACGGGAATCAATAACGATACCGATACCAAAAATAAAATCTTTGTTTGAAACGGTACTGATAGCAATAGCAATAGCAATAGTGATACCAATACCAATACCAATAATGATATCAATACCAATACCAATACTGATACCGATAACAAAAATGATAACAAAAGCGATAACAAAAGTGATAATGATAACAAAAATAAAATTACATTGTTTTAATGATTTATTGACATTGTTAATAAAGATAATGAAAACTACATTTTTGAATAACAAAAACGAAAACCAAAAACAACATGGGGGCCTGGTGCACACCCCCTCCAAGGGGACTGTGGCATGCTGGCTGGCTCAGTTGAGCAGCAGGCCCAACTGTTAGGAGCAGCAGGAGCAGAAGTGCAGCTGAGCAAGTGAATGAGCCCAGGGAGCACGTGGGGACAGTAGTGTCTTGGGGTGTCCCAGAAAGTCCCAGAAAGACCTGCATTTTTAGGCATCCAGGCAGCCAATGGGGACTGGCTAAACCTGTCAGGTGCCCACTGGGGCATGACCTAAGCCAGTAAAGCATGACCTAAGACTCTGCTGAGCCAATACAGTGGTGTCAAGTTCTGCCCAATGAAATTGGCATAGTCCTACCTCGGCACTTCCAGGCATATTGCCACCAATATGCTGATGACACCCAGATTTACCTCTCTTTTTCAACCGACCCAGGCCCGGTCGTCTCAGTACTATCACAATGTTTGGAGGCCGTGGCGACATGGTTATGGCAGAGCAGACTGAAGCTTAGTCCCGATAAGATGGAGGTGATGGTGGTAGGCCAAGCGCGGGAGGTATTGCCCCCCTCCCCTTGTGGAGGGGGTGCGCCCCTCCGTGGCCCAGCAGGTTCAGAGTCTGGGGGTGTTACTGGATGCGGATCTCTGCCTAGATTGACAGGTGGATGTGGTGGCAAGGGTGACCTTCTTACAGTTGTATCTGGTCCGGAGGCTGTGCCCATACATCTCCAGAACCGACCTGGCCACTCTTATCCATACCTTCATCACCTCGAGGCTGGACTACTGTAACGCACTCTACATGGGGCTTCCCTTGACGCTGACCCAGAGGCTGCAGCTAGTGCAGAATGCAGCGGCCCATCTCTTAACAGGGACGGGCCGACGAGAGCACATAACACCGGTTCTCCGTGCACTGCACTGGCTGCCTGTAATGTGCCCAGTCAAATTCAAGGTGCTGACTTTGATCTATAAGGTCCTATACGATCTTGGACCTGGATACCTCAGGGACCGCCTCGCCCTCCGTGACTCAGGATGGCCCCTTCGGTCCACCTGGGTCACCTTCTTGGAGATCCCCTGCATAATTTATTTATTTATTTTATTGTATTTATATGCTGCCCCCCATGCCTACGGCATCTCGGGGCGGCTTCCAACACAATATAAAACAATACATTAAAACATTAAAATCGACAATATAATTAAAACACCCCCACCAAAATTTAGCCCACCCTCCCTGCCCCGCCTCCAAAGGCCTGGGAGAACAGCCATGTCTTACAGGCCTGATGGAAGGCTAACAGACTCGGGGACAGCCATGCTTCCTCTGGGAGGGAGTTCCACAGCCGGGGCCCAGCCACCAAGAACGCCCTCTCCATTGTAGCCCCCCATTTTACTTGGGGGACCTCCAGGAAGGTGTCCCCAGTGGACCAGAGGGTCCGTCCTGAGTCGCGGAGAGTGAGGCGGTCCCTGAGGTATCCAGGTTCAAGACCGTGTAGGGCCTTATAGATCAAAGTCAAAACCTTGAATCTGGCTCGGCACGTTACAGGCAGCCAGTGCAGTGCACGGAGCACCGGTGTTATGTGCTCTTGTCGGCCCATCCCTGTTAAGAGATGGGCCACTGCATTCTGCACTAGCTGCAACCTCCAGGCCGGCATCAGGGGAAGCCCCACGTAGAGTGCATCGAGGTGATGAAGGCATGGGTCAAAGTGGCCACGTCAGGTCTGGAGATGTATGGGCGCAGCCTCCGCACCAGATACAGCTGGCGGAACACCGCCTTTGCCACCATATCCACCTGCTGATCTAGACGGAGACCCACGTCCAATATCACCCCCAGACTCCAAACCTGCTGAGCCATGGAGGGGCACACCCCCTCCACAAGAGGTGGCAACACCTCCCCCACTCGGCCTACCACCATCACCTCCGTCTTATCGGGATTGAGCTTCAGTCTGCTCTGCCATAACAACTCGCCACGGCCTCCAAGGTCCACTGTATCAAACGCAGCCGAGAGATCTAGCAGGACCAGAAATGTTTAACATCCTGCATCCATCTCCCGGCAGAGAATGTCCACCAAGGCCATCTCCATACCATAGCCAGGACAGAATCTAGACTGAAAAGGGTCAAGGAAGTCAATGTTATCCAGATGTGTCTGGAGCTGTATCGCCACCACCCATTCAATAATCTTCCCTAAAAAGGGAAGATTAGAAATGGGTCGGTAGCTGGCGAGTGCGTCCACATCCAAACATGGCTTCTTCAGCAGGGGGCGCACCACAGCCTCCTTGAGCCTCGGTGACAATCTCCTCTGCTGAAGGTATGCATTGACTACCCTCGCCAGCACCATCCCCAAAGTCTCCCTGGAGGCTTTCACCAACCAGGACGGGCATGCATCTAATTCGCAACTGGTGGCTCTAACAGACCCCAGTTACAATTACATAGCCTCTGCGTAGACTTTCTATCTCTGGAAGGATTGTGATAAATCTAGTGTAAAGTATTTGTATTAGTTGGATGTACTCAATTTCTGCACAATTACATTTGTGGAATTGTATTTGTATTCATTGAGATCTCTGTATGAAAGCACTTTGTTACATGGCTGTTGTGCAAGTTCCTCTTCAGTTTTGATTATATCTCCTAGTAATTATTTGTTGTTTANGGTGGATGTCCTGGGGTCTGTGAGAGCCACCAGTTGTGAACTTGATCCTTGCCCGTCCTGGTTGGTGAAAGCCTCCAGGGAGACGTTGGGGACGGTGTTGGCGAGAGTGGTTAACATGACCCTGCAGCAGGAGAGGCTGTTGCCTAGCCTCAAGGAGGCTGTGGTGCACCCCCTGCTGAAGAAACCATCATTGGATGTGGATGTACTCGCCACCTACTGACCTATCTCTAACCTTCCCTTTTTAGGGAAGGTTATTGAGTGGGCGGTGGCGATCCATCTCCAGGCACATCTAGACAGCATCAGTTTCCTAGACCCTTTTCAATCGGGATTCCATCCTGGCTATGGCACTGAGACGGCATTGGTGGCCTTGGTCGATGATCTCCACTGGGAGATGGACGCAGGATATTCTACATTTCTTATCCTGCTAGATCGCTCGGCTGCTTATGATACCGTGGACCATGGGTTGCTGTTGAGACAGCTGCGTGACCTGGGAGGTCTGGACAGGACTGTTCTTGAATGGTTCTGCTCATTCCTCTCGGGGAGAAGCCAGCGGGTGGTGTTGGGAGCTGAAACAGTTTGCCCCCACGCCTTGTGCTGCAGCATTCCACAGGGTTCCATCCTGTCTCCATTATTATTTAATGTATATATGCAACCCTTGGGGGAGGTCGTGAGAGGGTTTGGGGTGCGATGTCATCAATATGCTGATGATACTCAGCTGTACCTCTCTTTTTCACCTGACCCAGACCCTTGCTATTCTAGTGTTTGGAAGTCGTGGCAGAGTGAATGTGGCAGAGCAGACTGAAGCTCAACCCTGATAAGATGGAGGTGAAGGTGGTGGGGAGAGCGAGGGAGGTGTCCACCCTGATTGGGGAGGTTCGCCCTCCTATAGCTCAGCAGGTTGGGAGTCTGGGGGTGATATTGAACTCGGACCTCCGTCTGGATCGACAAGTGGAGGTGATGGTGAC
The DNA here is from genome assembly GCA_003113815.1 of Sphenodon punctatus. Taxonomy (NCBI): domain Eukaryota; kingdom Metazoa; phylum Chordata; class Lepidosauria; order Sphenodontia; family Sphenodontidae; genus Sphenodon; species Sphenodon punctatus. The sequence goes on from QEPC01014273.1 coordinate 1,131,936, forward strand.
GGCCGCCTTCCGCCAGTTGGATCTGGTGCAGAGGCTGCATCCGTACATCTCCGGGCCGGACCTGGCCTCCCTCATCCATGCCTTCGTCACCTCGAGGCTGGACTACTGCAATGCGCTCTACGTGGGGCTGCCCTTGTTGTCAATAGCATGCCGAGTCAGGTCCAAGGTATTGGTAATGATCTATAAGGCCCTTCACAGTCTCAGCCCCTTGTACCTCAGGGACCACCTCGCCCTCCGAACCCCGGAACGGCTCCTTCGGTCTGCAGGGGGTGCCTTCTTGGATGTCCCCCATGTCAAGCAGGGGGCCACAATGGAGAGGGCATTCTCGGTGGCCGGGGCGCATCTTTGGAACTCCCTCCCGGAGGAAGGTTGCCTGACCCCAAGCCTTCCAGTGGGCTTGTAAAACCTGGCTGTTCGCCCAGGCCTTTGGGGAGGGGGGGAGGGGGGATTAGGGTTTTTAGTTCTTCCCTACCCTTATTTCTTTCTTATTTCTTTTTTCATTTATTTTGCCTAACCCTGTTTTTGAGGTTTTTAAATTATGTGTGGTTTTAAAAAAAAATAAATAAAATTGTTTCTGTTTTTATGAATGTTTTTATTTTGATTGTACGTCGCCCCGAGATGCCGTAGGCATATGGGGTGACTAATAAATGTTTATAATAAATATAAATAATATAATATAATATATATTGGTGGCAACGCACACCAAACCCTCTCACGATCTCCCCCAGGGACTGCATATATATATTAAACAGTAAAGGAGACAGTAAAGGGCTACAATGGAGAGGGCATTCTCAGTGGCTGGGCCACGGTTATGGAACTCCCTCCCAGAGGAAGCATGGCTGGCCCTGAGTCTGTTGGCTGGCTGCTGGGCCTGCAAGACATGGCTGTTCTCCCAGGCCTTCGGAGGCAGGGAGGGTCGGGTCGATTAAATTGTAATGGGGGGAGTTTTAAAATTGTTGAAGAATGTTGGAATTTTAGATTTTATTGTAGTTTTATATTGTTTAAGATTGTTTTTATTTTTGTTGGAAGCCGCNAGGCTGGACTACTGTAATGCGCTCTACGTGGGGCTGCTGTTGTTCCCGGTCCGGAGGCTGCAGCTAGTGCAGAAAGCGGCGGCCTGGCTCCTGATGGGGACGGGCCATTGGGAGCATATAACACCTGTGCTCTGGACTCTGCACTGGACTCTGCTCTGGTTGTCAATAGCATGCCGAGTCAGGTCCAAGGTATTGGTAATGATCTATAAGGCCCTTCACAGTCTCAGCCCCTTGTACCTCAGGGACCACCTCGCCCTCCGAACCCCGGAACGGCTCCTTCGGTCTGCAGGGGGTGCCTTCTTGGATGTCCCCCATGTCAAGCAGGGGGCCACAATGGAGAGGGCATTCTCGGTGGCCGGGGCGCATCTTTGGAACTCCCTCCCGGAGGAAGGTTGCCTGACCCCAAGCCTTCCAGTGGGCTTGTAAAACCTGGCTGTTCGCCCAGGCCTTTGGGGAGGGGGGGAGGGGGGATTAGGGTTTTTAGTTCTTCCCTACCCTTATTTCTTTCTTATTTCTTTTTTCATTTATTTTGCCTAACCCTGTTTTTGAGGTTTTTAAATTATGTGTGGTTTTAAAAAAAAATAAATAAAATTGTTTCTGTTTTTATGAATGTTTTTATTTTGATTGTACGTCGCCCCGAGATGCCGTAGGCATATGGGGTGACTAATAAATGTTTATAATAAATATAAATAATATAATATAATATATATTGGTGGCAACGCACACCAAACCCTCTCACGATCTCCCCCAGGGACTGCATATATATATTAAACAGTAAAGGAGACAGTAAAGGGCTACAATGGAGAGGGCATTCTCAGTGGCTGGGCCACGGTTATGGAACTCCCTCCCAGAGGAAGCATGGCTGGCCCTGAGTCTGTTGGCTGGCTGCTGGGCCTGCAAGACATGGCTGTTCTCCCAGGCCTTCGGAGGCAGGGAGGGTCGGGTCGATTAAATTGTAATGGGGGGAGTTTTAAAATTGTTGAAGAATGTTGGAATTTTAGATTTTATTGTAGTTTTATATTGTTTAAGATTGTTTTTATTTTTGTTGGAAGCCGCCCCGAGATGCCATTGGCATAAGGGGGCGGCATATAAATGCAATAAAATAAATAAATAAATAAATAGAATAGAATAGAATAGAATAGAATAGGGATATCAGCAGGGGCAACCTTCCTGTGTACATATAGGAATCTGGATGGGGCAGCAGTAGGAGAAAGAGTGGCACACCCCCATTTTGCTCCCACCATAATCCTTGTATTCTGTCACAAAGGAGGCTGTAAAGGTTCTACAGTGAGAACTCCACTTCTCGGGCTGTTTCCCATGTCATGAATCTCTCTTGTGGAAGTGACTAAGCAGCTGCAGCCTGGTGTTCCTTCCACCATCTCTATGGGCAATTCAGTTGCTATCAGTCTCAAGAAGCTTAGTATTTCTGACAGTTACAGGTCTGCGGTGAGCCAGTTTGGTCTGGCCTGTCAACCATGTCAGTTATCATCATGAAGGTATGTCAAGCTATAAGTGATGTGCTGTTAGAATATGTTAGATAGCCTGGGGTTATAGGGTAAACAGGCTTTGAGAAAATAGGCTTCTCCAATAGCAATGTGGCTACTGATCCAACTTACATTCATATACTTAGGCCCTTTGCACATGAGAGTGCCCCCCCCTCGCCCACATAGGCGACTGGGTGGGTGAGGTGGGGGCGTCCGCATGACCGCTGGTGCAGGTGGGGTGTGTGCTCCATCCACCTCCACCAATCCCCCATGCACAGAGGCATTGGAGAAAACAGCGGTGCTTCCATGCATGGAGATGGATGGAGATGAGTGGAGGTGGGTGGACATCCATTTAACAGACCGGCCATGCAGCGCACACTCATCACGGCCTCCACCTATCCCTCTCGCACCGCAGCTACTCCCAGGCCCTTGTGAAAAGGTCCTTAGGCTTCCCCACAGTAGTTTCATGTGAATCAGCAGAAAAAGTTTCTTCTGCAACTCATGGTGCACTGGCAGATTCATAGCCGTATGTTCAGAGTGGTCTAATAAAGGTCCTTCATGCCATAGTGTGACGCTAACAGTCACTTTCTTTACCTCGTCTTCTCTAGGAACTGCTCTGTCTCTGATCTCTCCTTCCATCCTCATCCCATCTCTGACCACTTCCTTGCCTCTTTCAACAACTCCCACTGACCCCCTCTTCTTCCCCGTCTCCACGCCCCTTCTGTAACCTGCAGGCCATTAATCCCCTGTACTTTTCCTCCTCTCTCTCCCCACTTATCCCCTCAATCTTCTCCTTCTCTTCCCCTGACTCTGCCATCTCGGCTTTCAATGCCTCTCTCTCCTCCACCCTTCACCCTTGACTCCCTTGCCCCCCCTCCTCCCACCCTGTCCACTCCCACAACCCCCGTCCTTGACTCACCCCCAGTATCCGCCACCTCCGCTCCTGCACCCATGCTGCTGAACACCTCTGGTGCAAATCCCACACTCATGCGGACTTCCTTCATTTTAAATTCTCTCTCTCCTCCCTTATTTCTGCTATCTCCCTTGCTAGACAGCATTACTACACCTCCCACATTGAGTCCTGTTCTCAGGACTCTCACCACCTGTTCTCCACTTTTGACTCCCTCCTCAAGCCCCCCTGTCATCCTTCTCCCTCTTCCCTTTCTGCTCAGGATCTCATTCCTTCTTCACCTCCAAGATAGGCAAGATCTGCCTCGACATCGCTTCCCACTCCTCTCCTCTTCCTACTTCCTCCCCTCTCCCTCCTCCCTCTCCTTCTCTCCTGTCCTCCTTCCCTCCCACCTCCCTTGAGGAAATCTCCTCCCTGCTCTCCTCCTCCAACCCCTCCTCTTGCCCCCTTGACCCCATCCCCTCCCGCCTCCTGACATCCATTGCTTCCACTGTTGCCCCTTCCCTCTTGTACATCATCAACCTCTCCCTCTCTACTGGCTCCTTCCCCTCCGCCTTCAAGCACGCCACTGTCTCTCCTATCCTCAAAAAGTCCACTCTTGACCCCTCTGACTCTTCTAGCTACTGTCCTGCCTCACTCCCTTTTGCTTCCAAGCTTCTTGAACATGTTGTCTACTTCCGTTGCCTCGACTTCCTCTCCACCAACTCCTCCCTTGGCCCCTTACAATCTGGCTTCCGCCCCCTTCACTCTACTGAAACTGCTCTCACGAAGATCACCAATGATCTCCTTGTGGCTAAATCTAATCACCTCTACTCCATTCTTGTCCTCCTTGACCTCTCTGCTGCCTTTGATACTGTTGACCAATCACTCTTATTAGACTCACTTCACTCCCATGGCTTCCATGACTCCATCTTCGACTGGTTCTTCTCCTACCTCTCTGACCACTCCTTCAATGCATCTCTTTACAACTCCACCTCCTCCTCCTTTGCCCTCTCAGTTGGTGTTCCCCAAGACTCTGACCTTGGCACTCTCCTCTTCTCTATCTACACCATGTCCCTAGGCAAACTCATTGACTCAATTGGCTTCCAATATCATCTCTACACTGATGACACTCAGCTCTATCAGGGCCGGCCTAAGGGTTCGAGGGGCCATGTGCCAAGTCTTGCGGGACCCCAAAGGCCGGCAGAACCTTATGGCTGGCAGAGCTCTAGGGAGGGGCTTGACATTGTAGGCGGAGCCCTGGCAGAGCTCTAGGGAGGAGCTTGTCCATTGTAGGTGGAGCCTCCAAAAATCCAGCAACAAAGAGTTTTCAGCGTTAAGATGTGATGGACAGAACATTAGTTTACACTGGGAACTCCTTGCTGCTGAGTAAAACCCTGCCACTTGGAGACTGAGAGAACCCTCCTACTAGCATCTCATCCAGTAAGTGGATGGGACT
>QEPC01014273.1:1139329-1185305 GCA_003113815.1 Sphenodon punctatus
GGGTGAAAACAGACATGACGCTAACCACCCTTTAACCACCCTTGGTGGTTATTTATGCATGTTGCAGAGTTGTATTGGTGCCCTATGCAGCCCTGAAACATGCATAAATGACCACCAAGGGTGGTTAAAGGGTGGTTAGCGTCATGTCTGTTTTCACCCTGAGACACCACCATGTGGGTAGAGGGACTTATGTTACATTTCCCTATAAAATGATAAGCAGCAACACTTTATACTTTACTGTTCAGTACTGTTATTACCTTAGGGCCCCTTGGGTCTTTATCTTTAAAAAATGTCAATAAATAATTCATTATGACATATTTGTAGCACATACTTTAATTATGTCCTCCACATACTAGTGAGCAATCAATTATTCCCTTTTACTGGCCACAAAAATTAACATTTTAACATTGCCTTCATCTTCTGTATCAAGAAGTCACACTATGTACTTTTCCTTGCAAAATGTTATTAGAAACAGAAGTATGTAATAAACCATAGTTCAAAATTGTTAGAAGTGCCTCCTAAAAACAAACAATTCAGCATTACACAGGGCACATTTCAGTACCAGAACTACTTTCATAGACTTGTTCAGGGACAGAATACAAATAGTTTATCTGTCTTGGGCTATGTCACCTCTCCTCTTCTGCAAACTTCATTACTTTGTAGGAAGTTTCCCTTGCAGGAGCTGATCCTCCCTATGCCCAGGACCCCGATTCTCCTGTGGAATTTTTTTGAAAATTCTGCAGAAGCCTGGGAGGCACAGGGCCCTATTCTGCACCTCACCGCACTGAGCTGTGTTAGGTGGTGATGGGGAAGGGCTTCCATGACTTCCCTCCCCCTTCCCAGCCTGGTAAATAAAGGATTCTAATAGTAGCAGTGGCAGCAGCAGCAGCAGCTTCATTCAGCATGAGGCATTCCCCATGAGGCTCCTCCTAGCCATTTCCTGGCCCCTCACAACAGGGTCTCCCAGAGCATTGCAGACGGATGACAAATTTATTATTAACATGACCAAACGTCATAGTCAAGACAATACAGAAAACATATAGTTTACAAACCTACATTGATGCAAAATAGAGTAACTATTCTTGTTGCATTTGCAGCAAAAATAATAATAACATTCTAAAAAACTATAAAATCACTTGGCCTCTACAAAGAACTTATACTCTAGAAACAACTTGCGATCATGCATGGCCTGGCTAAGAAATTGGGTCACCATTTTAACATCTTTAACCCTAGAACTTGTGAGCAAAATTCCCAGCAACTCTAAGTCTGATCTTCCCGGGTATTTTGCCAACAAGGGTGAAATAAATCTTTCCCTAATTTGGTCATACAAATGACAGAATAGTAATACATGTTGAGTGGACTCTGTGGACAGCTGTTCATATGGGCATAAGCGTTCATTGTAGGAAATCCCTGCTAATCTACCCACCATAACATAGATGGGGAGAGAATTAGTCCTTGCACAAAAATAGAGATACCTCGCATGTGCAGATGTAATTTTGGTAAGATACTCTGCTATTTGATCTCTATTAGGAAGCCACTGAAGGTACCCCTTCAGAAAGGGAATTTCCCTTATGGCCGCAATTTCCATTTGGTAGGAAGTGTCCTCTAATCGGGCCCAACCCGTGGCCTTAGCCCAACACAGCCCAATTGCTCTTGAACGAGTCAGCCTTTAATAATTAAAGAAGGCCAACTTGTGGGGAGCTATCGATCCTGAGCCAAAGTTTCTGGGCCATAAGCCAGGTGGAATGCCTAAAACTAGTTTGCTCTGTCTCCAAGTTGAGGACACTATTTGGAACACAACGGGGTGCCCTAAGTATACCTCTAAGGAATTGTGTCTGGATCGAATCTATATTAGTCGACACTAGTGGAGCCCAGAGCTCTGCCCCATAAAGGAACCTTGCTTTTATCTTGCTATTAAATACATTTATTGCCATATCTAATCCAGTGCCTGCTGCTCTCACAAAATAATTACGTACGGTAAGGGAGGTACTCTTTACTGCCAATGTTTGTATCTTTAGATGCTCCTTCCAACTTCCAGTGGCAAAAAAAATCAGCCCCAAGTATTTAAAGGTTTTTACTTGGACCAAAGGATGACCATTCATCGTCCAATTGTAAACACACCTTTCAAGGTTTCAAGGCTGAACAAAATTTCTGGAAAACTTTCTCTGCTTTAGTCAATGCATTAGGGCCCCTGAATACCTCCAAGGCTCCTGAAGTTTCCAGTGGGGTTTTGAGAACCTATGAGTCTCAACACCAGACTCAGACCTAAGACTAGTGGGGTTCATACTTAATATCTGTTGTGGACAAACTGACAGACAAAAGCAGGTTGCAACACTGCCCTGTCAGGAGACTTTTGCATGCTCTCGTAGTCTTTGTGACCCTAAAAATCCTAAAATCTCAAAATAAAAAAAATACTAAAATAAAAATTCAAAAAATCAAAAATCCTAAAATCAAAAATCCAAAAATATTTTCATTAATTCCAAAATATTCCACAAAATGACCAGTTTAAGTTTCCCACAGGGTACCCATATGTCCTTAGGGTGCTGCCCACATAAAATATCAATTCAACTCACCCACTGGGCAACCATATGTTCTTTGGGGTGTTACCCACACAAAATATAAATTCAAATAACCCATGGGGCACCCTTATATCTTTGGGGTGTTGCCTGTACAAAAACACACACCCCAAAATCAGGGAGGAGACCCCAGAAATCCAAAACAGAAATTCCAAAAATCCAAAAATATTTCAAAATTAGAAATTTTCAAAATACAAAATTCCACTATTTCAAATATTCCAAATATTCACTACTCCAGAACTCCAGTTTTCCAAAATTCAAATCCAAATATTTAAGAATCCAAGCACCTATGGTTACAGCACCACCAATCAGGATTTCTTATATCCTCCCCCAAAGAAGAAATTATTTCATTTTTTTTTTCTTTTGGGGTTTAAAAATATATATATTTGCCCCACCACTGGGTGGTGCTCTGCCCTCATTCTCCGCCAAGTTGTTATCCTAGACTCCTCTTCCAGGAATTAGCTCCACCAGGGGTAGGGATCACCACAAGAACAGCTCAATTTACCTCACAAAAAAATACAACAGGCAATTATTTTGACTAAATACTACAGTTTATTTTTAAGAATATATTTTACCACACAGATACAAACAGGTTCCAAAAGTTGTCCAGGCTTCTGGGGTCCTGCTGGGGAAGATGAAATGTAGGCCCTTTTCACACAGACACTCTAAAACTGATAAAATGAGTGTGTGAAAAGTGTCTGTGTGAAAAGAACCATAGGTTTGCTGCTATGCTGGAGGCTGGAGACTGAACTGAAAATAATTGCTCCTTGGTAGGCCTTTTTCACACAGACACTCTAACACTGATAAAATGGGTGTTACATTTTATTATACATGTTGCAGGGCACCCATAGAGCATACCTGCAGCCCTGGTTATTAGTGGCCATGAAGGCCTGGAGTGTGATAACGAGCACCTTGACGTTCTTGGGATCCCTGGCTGTGTTACAGATATCCATGGTCTGCAGACCACACACCAAACGTTTTGAAAAGTTTACAGCATGTGGTGGCTGCCTTGCTAGGACTGGATGTGTGCCACACTTGACCAAGTATTTTCTCATGCAGGACTGCCTCCCAGACCACCCTTCCCTGAAGACTCAGGGCACCTTACAACAAGCATAAAATACAATTTAAAAACATTAAAACAGAATTCAAAGTTTAAAAGAAAAACCTCACCCACACCAACCCCAAACCCCACTCAATTTCCCACCTAATCCCTATCACAGCCCACCAAATGCTTTAATAAAAAGAAACGTTTTACACCACCGTTGAAAGATGCTCAGGCCCAGACTCAGGTCAGACCTCCAGGGGGAGGGAGTTCCACAACAACGCGACAACAACCGAGAACTCCTCCCAGTGTGCCCCCGTCGTTCAAACAAGAGTGACAGGCAGAACCCACAGGAGGGCAGCAGGATGCTCCCAGCCAACCAGGGCCACAATGGCACATGGTAGGAAAGGTAGTCTTTCAGATATATGGGACCTGGGCCATTTAGGACTTTAAAGGTCAGCACCAGCACCTTGAATTCCTTGACAGGACTCCCTGTCAGGTCCCCCAGCGACCTGTCCCCAAAAGGAGCCATGCCGCCGCAGTTTCCAAACAGTCATTAAAGGCAGCCCCATGTAGACCACATTACAGTAATGTAGCCTCAAGGTGATGAAAAAATGGATGACAGTGGCCAGATCTGAATCAGAAAGAAAAAGCTGCAGCCTCTTCACCGGATGGCATTGGTAAAAAGTGCTTCTGGCCACAGCTGCAACCTGATAATCCAGGTGAAGCCAAGGGTCCAGAAGCACTCCAAGGCTTCTGAGTGACCAGAGAGGGCTGGACCCCATTCCCAATTCCCCTCAAGTCACAGGGATAGCCAATCATCATCACTTCAGTCTTGTCAGAATTCAGTTTCAATCAGCTCATCCTCATCCAGTCCCGAACAGCAGTCAGGCATCGGGTAAGTACCAAGACTGCAGGGCCTGGGTTGGATGAAAAGTAGAAATAGAGCTGGGTATCATCAGTATACTGATGACACTTCAAACCTCTTAATGATCTCACCCAGCAGCCTCCTATACACATTGAACAAGAGGGGAGACAAGATGGAACTCCTCAAAACCCCACAGGGGTGGTCATGAGGGGATGATGAGCAATTGCCCATCACCACCTACTGAGACCTCCCTGACAGGAATTAACATAACCACTCAAAAGCAGGCCCGCACACCCCCGCCAGCTCCCACAGACACGTCAACAACACCTCATGATCAACCATGTTAAAGGCCACTGAAAGATCTAACAAGATCAACAGGCTACAATTACCCTTGTCAAGCTCCAGGTGCAGATTGTCAACCAAGGCCATAAGTGCAGTCTCTGTCACATACCCAGGACAAAAGCCTGACTGACATGGGTCCAGCAATCTAATAGCATCAAGATGAGTCTGGCGTTGTCAGGCAACCACCTGTTCAATAACCTTCCCTAAAAAAAGAAAGTTAGAGGCAGAGTGATAACTGGCCAGGAAGTCAACATCCAAAGATGGTTTCATAAGCAAGAGACGAACAACTGCATTTTTAAGGCTGCTTTTAAACGAGGAGCACTGAAGCGCCTCCTCAACGCCGCATTAAAGCAAAGCCGCCGGAAGTGACGTTCTCCCCGTTGGCGGCGGCGGCTGGAGACACGGGGCTTTGGAGCAGCGTGTTCTTAAGACTTCAATTATCAGGCTTAAGAACGTGCCGCTCCAAAGCCCTGTGTCTCCAGCCACCGCCGCCGCCGGCAACGGGGAGAACGTCACTTCTGGCGGCTTTGCTTTAATGCAGCGTTGAGGAGGCGCTTCAGCGCTCCTCGTTTAAAAGCAGTCTAAGTGTCCAGCATCCTATCCCTTCCCCACCAAATAGAGGCATTGACAACCCCAGTCAGTAATGGCCCCAACATCTCCCTGCTGGCTTTCACCAATCACCAGCCAGGACAGGCATGGATCTAATTCACAACTGGTTGCCCATATCACTCCAAGCAAATCCTCCACATTGGTGGAAGATACCAATTGTAACTGATCTAAACAAACAGGACAAGACTGAGCTTCCATAACTCCAAACTCTGACTCTGCAAATAAAATAGCAGTGCCCAAGTTGTGGTGAATATGAGCAATTTTGTCTGCAAAATAATTATAAAAATATTACAGCGGGCAGTAGATGACTCTAATTCCTGGTGGAGACAGGCCAGATTAACCAGACCTCTCACCACCCGGAACAGCTCCATCGGATGAGACTGATACCGCTTTTAAATGAGGCACCGAAAAGCGCCTCCTGAGCCCCGCATTGAGAAAAAAGCCACACTGGGAGTGTTTGCACGCTCCCCGCGCTGCCGGAAGTGATGTGCTCCCCATTGCCGGCAGTAGCGGCGGCTGGAGATACAGTGCTTTGAAGAGGCGCGTTCTGAAAGCCTGAAAAGTGAAGTTTTCAGAACACTCCTCTTCAAAGCCCTGCATCTCCAGCTGCCTCCACTGCTGACAACAGGCAGCACGTCACTTCCGGCAGCACAGGGAGCGTGTAACCACTCCCCGTGTGGCTTTTCCCTCAGCGCGCGGCTTAGGAGTTGCTTTTCAGCGCCTTGTTTAAAAGCGGTGTTAGTGGTCAGAGTGCAGTTGGGAAGAACGCCTGCTCGTCTATTAGGTTTTTGCTAAACCTGTGAGCAGGGGGCAAGTGGGGGCTGCTCATATGCACAAGGACTACAGGTCAGATCTGCCCATTTATTAGGCTGAACATGCTAAACATTGAGTGGGGAGTGAGTGAGGGCTACATGGACTACACATGGACTCTAGCGGGCTATTGTCTCATTTATAAATAAATACCCATGATTTTTGTAGCACAGGACTGAGCTTTAGTGTTTGGCAGTCACTTTTTTCTTAGTCGTATTACCTCTTTGCTTAGTGAAGGCTCATTATAACATTCTCTAGAAGTCTCACTTTGCCATTCTCCCAAATGCAAGGAACATAAATAATTGGTTTCCATGTAGTTAATCCCCAGATTATTTTTGAAATAGCTTTTTCCACATTTGCCTAAAGATTGTTTAAAATAGCAAGCTTTGGACCAACCTAATCTTTCTCCTATATTCAAAATGGTTAAAATTTCTTAGAAGCATGTTACTCAACAGAGTATTTGCTTATTTAATTAGTAAAGGCTTATTGATTATTGTTTGAAATATTCCTTGCTAAATCACATAATTTCTTGATTCAAGTCCATTCATAGCACTTACTATAAGTTTCTTATTCTACTGCTTTTTATTTATTTATTTATTTATTTAGTCATATTCATATCCCGCTCTTCTGCCACAGCACTCAAAGCGGCTTACAAAATACAATTTTATTTGAGCCGTTTGCTTACGGCTCAAATAAAACCTACCATTTACTGTTCAGTGGCCTTAATCCAATTAATCATGTTTAAGATTTCCTAAACTGAGTCATTCCTAGCCCTAATGAAAAGCACAAGCGGAAACTGACATTGAACTTAACCTAAAAACTTTAAACAATTCTATCTTGATTGGCATCAGACTGTGTCATTGTCTACATATAAAACTACAGCTGTGTCTGCTCTTTTTCACACTGTCTCTCTTCCCTGAGTCTGTTGTCCTCTTTGATACTAACATTCCAGCTGCATGTATTGTATCTAATTTGCATCCACTAGCATGCTAAATGCACAGGCATAAATGGCACGTAAATTACTATGGAGCTTGGGCTTCACTTTGTTGAAGTTAACACCCTAAATGACTTGCCAGAAAACACAGATCATCGGAAATGGCTCTTCCGCCCCAGCACTAAACTGCAGGTACGTCATCTTTTTATAAAAATTAAAATATAAAATCCCAATATGGTAAACTGTATAGATTCAAAATAGTAACCAAAATCATTATCCAAGTATTCTTAGTTTCCTCTCTCCTATGAATGTGGACCTCATCTTCCATCCTTTCTTATACAGTTCTCCCTCTTTGTCATGATGGAGTAGGGACTGTCAGACTAAGGACTTCATGCTCAAATTCATTGACTATAATATGAATTGAAAATTGCAGAAAAAGTGATGCCAATGTGACCAGGACAGACCATGGTACAAAAATAATTCATTTTTATTGCAGTGCCAGGAGTGTAATCTCCTAGTTCTCTTCAGATACATGATTCTTTCATGAATTCAAAAAGGTAGATTTATTTTTCAACACGTATATGGTAGTGGGTATTTTTACACACACATTAAAGTTCCAGATTTTTCAGTCTTCTGGATTTACAAGTCCACAAGTAAGTTCCGGATGCATTTTTCACACACAAACTGCCTTGAGGCAATTCCTGGATGCATTAGTCACACAAACACTGCCCTGAGGCAGCCTAGAGTAGTCGCAGCTGTAGATGTGACAGGCTGCCATGGAAACCAAGGGTGATTTCAGACATGCCGGGTCTCCCTTGGACCACTGCATGGAATCACCTTTTCATCCACCTCCCGAATCCGGCCGGCCGGTCAACAGACGTGCTGGCTGATTCTAGAGGGGGATCAGGGGAGGGGGCAGGGCTGTGCAGCACAACGTGCGGCCACACAGCCCCGCCCCCCCATGGTCCCCCGGCCGGCTGCCCTCTGGGAGATGGGTGGGTGCAGCGGCCAATCCGGCCACAGCGCCTGCCCACCCTCCAGGGTCTTGGTCGCAGCCCGGAATCGGTGGCAGTAACAGCCGATACCGTCCGCCAATTCTGGGTGGTGGGGTGGTAACAGATGTTATGTTACCACGGTCAACCACAGTGAACCCCACCGTGGCAGCCATGGTACCGTAACATCTGTTGGGCCCAGAAGAGATTCCCGCTGGGTGTTCACCCTCGGCGGGAATCTCTTTGACCATGTTTCCAGAGGTCCAGGCAGCGTGGTCAAAGAGATTCCCGCTGGGGGTGAACATCTGGAGGGAATCTCTTTTGGGCCCAACAGACGTTACGGTACTGCAGCCACCACAGGGGGTTCACCGTGGTTGACCGTGTTAATGTAACATCTGAAATTACCCCAAGTGACCACAGCTGCCTGGAGTAAAGCAGTTTACCAGGAGAATTTTTTACACACAAAAGTTCTGGGAGAAGTTCTACACAGAGGTTCAAAGATCCAGATGTTTAAGATCTGGGTGAGTGATTTAGACACACAGAAAGTTCAGGATGTAACAGCAAACACCCAGAAGAAATGTGTGTGTCAAAACACCCACTGTTTGCTATAACTTTAAATAAATGACAGCACTTTGAAATTTCTAGCAGTTGTACAGAGGGTCTTCCAAGCAGAAATGTTGCTTTTCTCCTCTTAATCTAACTGTAAGAAGTTGGTGAATACACTGTTCTTTATATAACCGCATGCATTTCAGAATGAATATGTTTTAAACTATGTAATATATTAACATAGTGAATGTGGGTTAAATTAGGGTTAAATCCCACTGCTTTGCTCTGCTCCGCGGGACCTGCGGGGGGAAAAGACTCTTGTGAGTGCTGGGGGGTGGGGGGAAACACAGAAGCCAGTTGTGTGAGCCGGCTTGTCCCCTACCCCACCAGGAAGTAGCTGGGGCTATAAAACCCAGCAGCCAGCGGCTCCCTGCCAGGACTGTTTCACCTACCTGCTGCCTCTGCTGGGCTGTTGCCATCTGCCACCAGGAAGTAGCTGGGGCTATAAAGCCCAGCAGCCAGAGGCTCCCACTGCAGGGCCACAGCCAAAGGGTGCGGCACTTTGGGGCACTTCAGGGCCGCAGGGGCAACAGAGGAGATTTTATTTTTTTGTTTTTAGTGGGGGTCCTTTGGTCAGGGCTAGGGNCCCTCACAGGCAACTAGCACTGTTTTACTCCTGCCCCTACTGCCGATCGGAAAGGGAAATAAAGCTGTTTGTTTACAAACGTCTCCTCCCCATGTGCTGATCAGAAGGTTGTAGCTTTCTACAACTGTGGTTTCACTTACTTCAACAGAATAAAAACTTCTTATAGACATTCCTTGAAGACTGACATGATAGATGACTTTCTGACAATCGCTGTGAATGGACCACCTCTCCAAGACTTCAGTCCCAATAAAGCAACTGACAGTTGGTACTTCAGTGCTGAGAGGCAGAGGTACACAAACATCCATGATTAAGTGTGAGTAGTTTTTAGTAGCTATTAAAAGGTATGTGCGCAGATGAAGAACACTTATTTATGCACAAATATGCAAATGTAGATATTTGCATAAATAGGTGGTGGCTAATTATGCAAAATTGCAGTTTAATTTACCCTTGGCGACCAAGACATTTTTTTGGCTACTAGACTTGGATCTGAAATTTCATGCCCTGCTTTGGGTCTTCGGGGAGAAGTGGAACTCCATGTTTCTGCTTGCTTTTATGGTGTGCTAAGGTGGACTTCACATATTATTGTTGGGTTATGATGGTTTGCTTCACTTGCTCTGACTGTTTGCATGATGCACAGCATGCCTGCTTCCCCCCTCCTCTCTCAAGCATGTGCAGAGGCCATTTTGTGTGGGCCCATTGGCCATGGCTACTCGATAGACCCATGCAAGTGCTTGCAAATGGAGTGCATGGGAAATCCTTTGAGATGCTTGACTGGTGAGGCAAAGGAGCGGGGAGGATGAGTTTGCTACTTGAGTTCTTGGCTAGTTTGTTGTGTATGGGTGTCTTTGGTTGTGGTTTAGGTTGTGTTTAGGGTGTGTTTGGTTGTAGTTTAAACCCTTGTCTTGAGTCCAAGATCTGTATTCAGTGGGTTTTTTTATTGATTGCATATTATTATTAAGCATTTATATAGTGCCAGCAGCATACTTGGCTTGTGCTTTACAGTAGTTGGGAGACAGGTCCCTGGCCCAGTGAGTTTACAATCAAAGGAGGACAAAACCCCAAACAAATCCCACCTATCCCTGCCTGCCAAATGCTTTCTCAAATAAAAGAATTTTGCACCACCTCCGAAAGATATCCAGACTCTGGCTCAAGTGAACCTCCTTGGGGAAGAGAGTTCTACAACATGGGGGCAGCAACCGAGAACACTCTCCTGTGTGCCCCTGCCCCACGGACAAGGGTAACGGAAGGAACATGCCGAAGGGTGCCTACCGCCGACCACAGGGGCCACAAAGAAACATGGTAGGACAGGCGGTCTTTCAGATATATACAACCCAGACCGTTTAGAGATTTAAAGGTCAAAACCAGCACCTTCAGTTATCTGGAAAGTTATAGGCAGCCAGTGCAGACTTTGGAGCACAAGTGTAATGTGCTCGTCAACTTGTCCCCGAAAGGGCTCCTTGATTACTTTACTCCTTGCAGCCTTTGGAATTTAAAAACTGTTTAGGAGCATCTGTGTGAAGTTATAATTTCTAAACATTCTCTTGAAAAAATCAGCAGGTCAAGGCTTCAGTCCTGGACTCTGTAAGAGGCTGATGCTGTAATTTCTCCCTTTCCTTTTTAAAACAAGAACAAAAAATTCTGACCAACCTCTCTGTTAGGCTATTGCCTAACACTTACCCAGGAGAAAATAAACATAACATCTCATCTGTCAGAGAGAATCCACACAGGAGGGGACGTGGCTGGAGTTGAGGGAAAAAACTTTATTCTCAGGAGGGCTGTCAACTGTAAAGGTCACTTGGCATGGGGATCTGGAGGCCAAGCAGCTGAGAGAAGTGCTGTCATAGAGATTGGATGGAAAGACTAGCAGGACAAGAGTTTAAGTCTGGTTTATGAGAGATGTTATTGTATGAATATGTGAGTCTTTTAACTTTTTAGAGTGCTTTTATTTCCAGTCCAGCCTCCTAGTTAAACAATAGACTACTTTAAATTTGCATAAACATATATGCAAATTTTATGCACACTATGTTCCTCATTTTAAGAGTCACTGTTCCTCATTTCAGAGTTGAGGGGTTGAGAGGTATATGGTGATATTTCTAAGAGTCCATTTAATAACAAAATAAGTTTGCAAGATATCTGAAATGCAATTATATCAGTTCAAAACACTGACTATAGATCTAGCTTTACACTGTGTGTTTTTTAAAAAATGATTAATAATAACTGTAGCACTGTATGTGTAGATAGCACTATAGAGCTCCCACAGCTCTTTAGTTAAGGTGTCTGCTCTGTGAAAATCACAATCATTTTAATCATTATAAAACAGGAATTATATATCCTATAGATGTGAAAGCTGGTAGAAAGTTTATGTGGGTGGGATGTGGAAGGTTTCTAAACTTCAGGGAAATCTCAGCATACTGACGACACTGCATGCTCTGAAACCGTCTCACGATCTCCCCTAATGGCTGCAGTTTCAGTGGGTGTTGTCTGCTGACGCGGAAGATGTCTTTGGGACTGTTCGGGCCACCAGTTGTGAACTAGATCTGTGCCCGTCCTGGCTGGTGAAGGCCAGCCGGGAGATGTTAAGGCCATTGCTGGCGGGTGTGGTCAACACCTCCCTTAGGGAGGGCAGGGTGCTGAGCCTTCTCAAAGAGGCGGTGGTGCAGCCTCTGCTCAAAAAGCCATCTTTGAACATTGACTCCCTAGTCAGCTATCGGCCAGTCTCTAAGAATGGAAGCTTATTGAGTGGGTGGTCGCCCAGCAGTTACAGGGGCATCTGGACCGAGTTGGTTTTCTTGATTCCTCGCAGTCTGGTTTTCACCCCGGGTTTGGCTTGGAGACTGCACTTGTGGCCTTGGTCGATGACCTGCACCGTGAATTGGATCAGGGCAGATCCTCAGTTTTGCTCTTACTGGATCTGTCGGCGGCATTTGATACCATTGACCATGAGATGTTGGTGGCAAGGCTGCGGGACCGGACTGGGGTGAGCGGAATTATTCTTGAATGGTTCCGCTCATTCCTGGCAGGGAGAACTCAGCGAGTGGTTCTTGGAGAATGTACATTGTCTCCCCAGAATCTCACGTGTGGAGTCCTACAGGGTTCTATTCTGTCCCCTGTCCTGTTCAACGTGTATATGCAACTGTTGGGTGAGGTCATGAGAGGCTTCAGCGTACGATGTCATCAGTACACCGATGATACACAACTTTACCTCTTGTTTTCTGGAGACCCAGGCCCGGCAGTCTCAGTGCTTATCCGGTGCTTGGCAGCTGTGGGGAACTGGATGAGGACGAGCCGTCTGAGGCTGAATCCTGACAAGACAGAGGTGGTGATGGTGGGTAGGACTGGAGTGGTGGTGGCGCCCATAATTGGCGAGTTCTGCCCCCCTCTGGCTGCTCAGGTCTGTAGTCTGGGGGTGCTCCTTGACCCGCAGCTCCACCTACATTGTCAGGTGGAAGCTGTAGTGAGAGGAGTATTTCACCAATTATATCTGGTGCGATGGCTGCGGCCGTATGTCCCGGACTCTGATCCGGCCACCATCATCCATGCTTTCATGGATGGATGTTGTTACCTCTCGACTGGACTACTGAAACATGCTCTACATGAGGCTACCCTTGGCGATGGTCCAGAGGCTGCAGCTAGTGCAGAATGCGGCTACCCGCCTCCTTTCGGGGACGGGTCATCGGGAGCACATAACACCTGTGCTCCGGGCTCTGCACTGGTTGCCGATAGCGTGCTGGGCCAGGTTCAAGGTGTTGGTATTAATTTACAAGGTCCTTCACAGTCTCGGCCCCTCATACCTCAGGGACCATCTCGCCCTCCGTGCCCCAGAGCGGCTCCTTCGGTCTGCTGGGGGTGCCTTCTTGGAGGTCCCCTGTGTAAAGCGGGGGGCCACAATGGAGAAGACATTCTCGGTGACCGGGCTGCGCCTTTGGAACTCTCTCCCAGAGGAGGCTCGCCTGGCCCCAAGCCTTTTAACATTCCGGCGAAGATGCAAAACCTAAAAGTATTTAGGTGCTGAATAGCTCCCAAAACAAATGAGCATGTTTCAGTATATCATCAAGTTAGAAATTACCATTTTAAATTCATAATACAATTTTTCTACAATCACCTTCCACCTAACATGTCACCCTTGAAAATACTCTCTGCTGGTGATGTCACATCTGTATTTTAGTTCATGGACGTTTTATAGCTGGGTGACAGAAGACCCTTAAATGTGTGCAATTTCTGTAATTATTGTATGATCTGTGGAATAAAAACATGAATATAAGGTCACATTTATTTATTTGTTTATTTAATAATTTAAAAATTATATGTCGCCCTTCCCACAAGGATCAGGGGAGCTCACAATCCATAAACAGCAACAACATTCAAACAATAAAAACACACATTCCTCCACTCAAATACCCACCCTCCCCTACAGGCCTACCCCAAAACCCACCCAAGCCTATTGATCCTGCCTGCCAAATGCTCTTCCAAATAAAAAAGTTTTGCACCGCCTCCATACACCCAGGCTCAGGCTCAAATGAACCTTCCAGGGAAGGTAGTTCCACAAAATGGGGGCAGCAGCCAATAACGTCCTCCCATGTACCCCTGCTCAAAGGACAAGGGTAACAGATGGAACCTGCAGGGTGCCCCCAGCTGACCATAGGGGCCACAAAGGGACATGGTAGTCCTTCAGATATGTCGGACCCAGACCATTTATAGCTTTATAGGTCAAAACCAGCACCTTTAATTGTTTCAGGAAAGCTATAGTGTGATGCGCTCCCAGTGACTCATGTCTGATAGGAGCCAAGCCGCTGCATTCTGCACCAGCTGAAGCTTCTGAACAGTCATCAGGGGCAACCCCATGTAGAGCGCATTGNGAGCCAAGCCGCTGCATTCTGCACCAGCTGAAGCTTCTGAACAGTCATCAGGGGCAACCCCATGTAGAGCGCATTGCAGTAATCTAGCCTCGAGGTGATGAAAGCATGGATGACAGTGGCCAAATCTGAATCAGAAAGAAAAGGCCACAGTCTTCTTGCCAGGTGGAGTTGCTGGAAAGTACTCCTGGTCACTGCCGCCACCTGACAATCCAGGCACAGCAAGGGATCCAAAAGCACCTGAGTGACCAGAGGGGGCCAGACCCCATCAGTGACAAGTGTCCCAATCCCCTCCATGTCACAGGACCAGCCAACCATCATCACTTCAGTCTTGTCAGGATTCAGCTTCAGTCGACTCACCTTCAGTCGACAGCAGTCAGTCGACAGCAGTCAGGCATCGGGTAAGCACTGAGTAAGCACTGAGACTGCATCGGGTAAGCACTGAGACTGCATCGCCAGGGTCGGATGAAAAAGTGAGGTAGAGCTGAGTGTCATCAGCATACTGATGGGCACTTCACCCCAAACCTCAGAATGATCTCATCCATTGGCCTTAGATACACATTGAACAACAGGGAAGGCAGAATATAACCCTGCGAGACACCACAGGGAAGATGGTGGGACCTTTAGTGGGAACTACCAACATAAGGCATGATCCAATGCCTACTAAAGTCAATGGAGAGATTCCTATTGGCTCTTCTTGGCACTGGATCAAGTCCATAGTATGCAATCTTGCAACCCCCTGCTGCACTAGTGGAAGCAGGACTTACTCATATAAAACCATAAAAAGACATCCCTTATCTTGATCAATCATCTTGCATTCTCTAAGCCTACAATTCTTAAATCACTTACTCCTGTGTAGTCCAATTGAAATCAATGGAATCACTACAAAATAAATGGTTTGAGTATCATGGTCTAAGTTTCATTAAGCAGTGTTAATGGATTTTCATGTACTGCAGACCTGATCTTAAAGGAACATTTTAAAAAAAACAAAAAAACCTGTTTCCAATAAAATTTACATGTTTGGAGAAAAAGTGATAAATACATAGCTTAGGTGGGGAAATGTCCGAAAATCCTCATCGTTTGATGTACCCAATAGACAAATGGAGTTTATGCCATGTGTTTTTAGCTTACCTATTATGTAATATCTCCCCTACTGTCTCATAGGGTGAAAACAGACATGTGCATAACTGCTTTAACACCACTTTAACATTTCTTATGCACATTGCAGGGCTGGATTGGTGCTCTATGGAGTCCTGCAATGTGTACAATAAATGTTAAAGCGGTGTTAAAGTGGAGTTAAGGTGCATGTCTGGCCCTTTTTACATGGGCAGCGGTGGGTGGGGGGATGGGTGTGCTGCCATGGTGAGTGGACGAGGGTGTGCACCCACGGGCACACACACACCTCCATCCATCTCCACCCACAGAGCCTCCTCTTTTTTGTTGGATGGTTCCATGATGGGTGAATATGGGTGTGCGTCGGGAGCGTGCATGCACCCCCACCCACCATCTATGCTGTTTGCACGGATGAACACCCATCCCCATATCCACCGCTGCGACATGTACATGGACACACACACCCACATCGCACACCAGCCCGCACACCCAGCGGGGGAGGGGGGAGTGTCCATGTAAAAACAGCCTCTGCTTTCATCCATACATGTATTGGGTAAAGCCACATGAAACAGGGCCAGCTGGATCCCCAGTCTGCCTTCCCTGGGGAGGGTGACTCTATCCACCACACTTTGGGCCGGTGGGGAAAGCAGTCCAAATATTCTGCCCTCCTGCAGGGAAACCAGGCAAGCAGGCCATTTTCACAAGTCCCACCATGCCCCATAGGAAGCCAATGAGCCATCCACATAGGTGAGCACCCATTCCCATCCCACCCACCACCCCCTGGTGTTAGCCCAGACCCCTGGTCCCCCCCCCGAATGGATGCCCCCACCTTTTGTGATAGCCAACTGTCTTGGACCCGGGGGTCGGCAAAACCCACAGGGGTAACCAAGGGCAAGGAGGCATGGGGGAAAGCCCCACACTGGATGCAAAAGGAGGGGGGGCATGGAAAATAAGGATCAGGCCCAACCACCCTAGCTTATAGCCAAAAGGGACCACTCATGTAAAAATACCAGTCTAAGGTTGAGAAAGAGACTAGAAGGGAGAGCCCTCAGAGTAAAGAATGGAGTCATTAAAGAGAGGGAGCTCACCCTGTTGTAACAAAGGACTGGTAGCCATGGCCCAGAGCAGCAACATCCTATCTCCACATTCTCCAAAAGAAACCCATCGCACACTCATTGTATCCTGAAGCCTGGCATTAAGCCCTTCCTTCCCTCCCTTCACTTTTTGTTTACCTTTACCTCCTGTGTAAAAGGTATCTGGTGCATCTGGTATAGCCCTTTTTGTCATGGAAGCAAAAGTTTTGGTTCTTCCCCTCATTAGCCCATTGTACACCCCAAACGACCCTTCATAGCCTCCCAAACTCCTTTGTCCAGCACCCTTTAACTGCCCCTGGTTTTCCCATCAACCTTTGAGAAATCTTGGGACCCAGATACGTGCAGGTCACTCTGTGTGTGTCTGAGTTGAGAGATCTCCCAGACTCTGGTCTGCCCCTTCTTTTTTTCCTCCATCCCTCGAACTGTGCTGGATCTGTGGGCCGCCTGTCCCATCTCAACAGGCAAGGAAAGGTAACCACAGGTCCAGACTTCCCCAGCCAACTGGGGAAGTCCTGTCTCTCTCCCTCTCCCCCCCCCCGCTCATTCGAGTTCTCTCATTCTCCATCGCTGAGCTGACACTGGACACCCCCCCTTCTCCTACCATACTCCCCGCAAGCCGCTTGTGTTTTCCCCTTTTAAATCCTGCCAGCCAGACCGGGGCTGTGTCTCTCTGTTTTGTATAGCAATAAACTTGTTGTTATTGAACACTTGTGTGTGTCTCTCTTTCTTTCTATTTGGGGACGGTACATAAACTGCCTGTAGCACGTCCTGTCCTCAGCTTGATCCTTTTGAACACGTGGAGACCCCGGTTTAAGTCATTAAGCTAATTCCCCCTGAAGTTTAAGGAACGGTGGATATTGGGGTACCCCCCCAATAGTCATGAGTGGGAGGGGGTCTCCTGTTAACAGATTGGTGGAGAATGCGGGATTGTCCACAGAGGCATACGTAGCTGTAGCCAGCCGAAATCCCCATATTTCTATCTCTTTCCTGTGTTATTTTCTATCTCCTTTCTCTCTCTGGACCTGTGGATTTAAGGATTCGGGGTCTGGGCTGTTGGGGAGGAATTGTCTGGGGCAGTGGGTTGTGGATCTCGGGACTGTATAAAGCGGCCCTGGGATTGTAGAGGAATTTGATCTTGGATTGCAGAGGCAGTCCAGGGATCTGTGTTTGGTCCTGAACTTGTGGAAGACAAGTTTGGGGCAACTTGGAAATAGACTTGGGATTGCTAAAGGCAGTCCAAGGTCGGTGGAATTAATAGAGACTTGTGGTCCCACCTGTGTGTAAGTGGGTGGTCTTGAGAGACTTGTGGTTCCACCCGGGAGTGTGCGGGTGGTCTTGAATTGGGAGTAAAATGTTGAGACAGTTGTGGTCTCAGGAGGCGCAGGCACAGCTGCCGGTGCAGCCCTGGGGATATTGGGGTCTCTCACCCATAATGTCGGGTGGGGGGACATTTGAACTTATTGGTCTGGGAGTGGTCTGGGCCGCTTTGTGTCTGGGGATCCTAGTGTGGGTCCCCCGACAGATAAAACTATGTTGGGGTGGGACTGTGTCAGCCGCCTGGGGGGTGTATTACTGGAATGTAGAGGTGGTACAGGAGGGATACATTAGAATAGGCTCTGTGGAAGCAATTAATACCTGGGAGGTAGAGGAAATGTTGCACTAGGAGCCCGTGACAATTAGATTAGAGAAGTGGGCAGTGGAAAAGGGGGAATGCTCATGGAAGCCAGGATGCTTTAAAACTGAGGACCCGGTGACATCAGTTAGCAGAGCATATGATGGTTACTGACAAGGCAGTAAAACGGATGTCTGTGCAGTCTGGGTGCTGTGGCGTGCTTGTGGGGACTTGTGGGATCTGCTTAGAGAAACTAGGCAGAAATGTGAGGCAGAGGGGGAAAGAGCAGGGAAAGAAGGAAAGAGGGTGGAGAAATGGGAGGCTCGGTGTAAGGAGCTGGAGAGAGACAAGAGCGAGCTGGTAGCCAAAAACTGGAACTTAACCTCCTTCCTGAGGAAAGCTCGGGAGGAATACACTGTGGCACTGGCTAGGGAAGAGCAGGCAGAGAAGGAGTTAGAGGGATCACGGGAACAGCTAGGGAAAGCCCAGTCAGCAGCTCGCTTCCTGGCAGAGCAAACCCAGACTGCTAAAGTCACGGTGAGCCATGATGCCTGCAAAGCAGCAAAAGAGAAGCTGCAAGGAGAACTCGGTGTGCACAAAGGCTTGGTAGCCGTCATGAGAGTCGAAGATCTACCTGGGGTGAGGTCCATACTGTTCCCTAAGAAAGAGCCCAATCTGCCTAGATCTGCCATTCCTGAAGCCCCGTATAATCCCGCTTGGCAAGCACTGGAGCCGGTGGCCCCAAATGTTAGCCGAGACATGGATCGTATCAGATCAGGAGGGAGGGCAACCCACAAGGAGATTAGAGAAATGGTTAGGTGGACCCCCACTCAGGAGAAAGCTATTGCTGAGCAGGTGGGCCCACTGAACCAGGAAACCACCATTTCTTGGATGGCGAGAGTGTGGAAGGACTATCCCACTGCAGATGGGGTAGATCTGACACAATTGGCCCGGGCAAGCACATTGCTTGCAGATGCTCATGTCCTGGAAGCGGGGCTCAGTATGGCTGACACCCACAGTGCCAACTGTGGCGAAAGGATGAAGGTGGTACTGCGAGCCATGCTCCCAGGACAGAGCCCGCAGAGGCTGTTTTTCCTGGAAACACAGGCTCCTGGGGTGCAGCCGGAGGGTTATGTGGCTCACAAGAAGCTATTGGTGGCCTTAGCAGAGGTGGTGGTTCCAGGGTAAAGGGACAGGAGGCGGATCATGCAGTATGACTCATAGAGGCCGTATATGCAGGACTTCATAGATTTCATGCAGGGATTTCATAGAGGCCATATATGCAGGACTTGCCCCCTTGATCAAAATGGCAATGAGGAGGATGGATCTGTCACAGGTTACCTGAGATGAGCTATCCACGGGTATCCAGCAGGTGGAAGACCTGATGAGGGGGATGGGGGGAACCAAACGGACCGCTCGCAAGCAGCAGCTAGAGCCGGTCCAGGCAGTTATGCTCATGAATAGTGGCCCCCACTCCTCAGCTTCCCCTCTGCCAACCATAAACCCTTCACCCAACCCCTACCCTCTGAAAGGAGTCCAGGGAAATTATGGTAGCAATTTCCCCCCCAGAACCAACCCCAACCGGGAACCCGGGAACGCTCTTCAGGCATATGTATGGGGAGAGTTAAAATCATATGGGGTAGATATGAGGCAGTTCCATCTCCAGTCTCTGCAGGTCTTAATAAACGCCACAGCAGAGTTAAGGAGTGTAGGCAGGAGGGCAGGAGTGTAGTCAAGCTCCCTCCCAGCCAATAGCGGCCATGGGGTATGAGGACCCAGACAATAGAAGTAGGACCCCAGAGCAGGAGGAGGTGTTGTGGGAGGTCCACAATATCTGTTGGGGCTTCCCGATTCCCAAGGGTCCCCCCGAGTTAGTTGCAAAACTACACCCTGATAGATGTGTAAAGGCCAGCATTGGGAATCCGGGAACTCTGGACCAGCTCTTGGTAGACACTGGGGCCTCCGTCAACATCTTGGACCCAGACTAGGTCAACGCAGGGGAACCCTCTGGTAAAACCATGGCACTCAGCAGTTATGGTAGGGAAACTCAGGAAGCCCGGGTATGGAAAAAGATTCCCTTTGAATTAGGCAAATTGAAGGGAACAACTGAAAGTTGTGTCCATAAAGGGAAAGAAAAGGGAATCATTGGGGCTCCATTTTTGAAGAAGTCCCAGCTAACAGCAGACCTAGCTAATGGGGTACTGTGGCAAGTCCCAGGGGGTCCTTCTGAGGTTTCCACCATACACCGCTGTGCAGCCCTTAAGGGACCTCTTCCCGTTCTCCCCTTGACCAAGGATCCATGGACCCAGGAATTTATTGAGGTATGGATTAAGGACAAGGCAGAGTGCGGGAAGGTAGAGGAAGAGGTGCTCATCGAGGGGAAAGATTCTCCCCCCGCCCCCCCGCAAAAGCAATACAAGTATCTGGCAGAGGCTGAAGAGGGAATTCAAGCCACAATATATAGCCTGTTAGGGCAAGGAGTCATTGTAAAGATGCAGTCTGTCTGTAAATCCCCCATCTGGCCAGTTATTAAAGCAGATGGGGCGACTTACCGGATGACTGTAGACTATCGGGCTCTAAATACAGTGACTCCTCCTTTTGCTCTGGTGGTAGCTAAATACAACGAAATAGTAGCAGCGATATCCACCGGGTCCTGCTGGTACTCTGTCATTGATTTGGCAAATGCTTTCTTTGCTATCCCTCTCCATCCAGCCTGTTGGTACAAGTTTGCATTTACATACAGGAATCAACAATACAGTTTTACCAGAACTCTCCAAGGTTTCAATTCATCCCCCAGCATTTGCCACTCAGGTGTCAAAAATGTGGGCTAAATTGAAGCCGGAATCAAGAGGGTGTGTCTTATCATACGTAGATGACGTCCTGGTGCATTCCCCAGACAGGAACCGGACCTCAGAAGTAACTAGGGAGGTACTCGCCATAATTCAAGAGACTGGGTTCAAGGTTAATAGAGACAAAGCACAGCTTGTGCAAAAGGAGGTGAAATATTTGGGGATCAGTTTGGGAGAAGAGGGAAGGTCCCCAGACACCCAGAGGGTGGAAGTGATTGCTAAATTACATGCACTCACAGACCTGCATTCCCTCAGAGCCATACTGTGCACCCTGAACTTTTCTAGAGACTTTATAGAGTTCTTCGCAGACAAGGCAAGACCTCTGTACAAGCTCCCGAAAAAGGGACGGGCATGGGATTGGGGCCCTGGTCAACAAGAAGCATTCGCAACTCTAAAAAAGGATTTGGCACAAGCCCCAGCACTGGCTCACCCTGATCCCAAACTTCCCTACTTCATACAATTGGCAGCAACAGAGATTTGCAAAGGGGCCACTCTCAATCAGCAGCAAATGAGGATGCAACGTGTAGTAGTCTATGGCTCTAGGCTGCTTGATGAGGTGGAACAAAGGTTTCTCCCCTGCGAAAAGAGATGTCTAACCTTGGTCTGGACTTTATGGCATTGGGAGTACATAATTGGGGGGTCTAAGGTAATAGTTCAAACCCCCCATTCACCCCTGAAATACATCATCTCCGGCAAGATTCAGGATGGGCAGGTGAGTAGCCCTAGAATAGCACAATGGACTCTCGCCTTGGCAGGCAGGGGAGTGGGGTTCAGTAAAGAACAGAAAGAAACCCCCGCTCCCTATGGTTTACTTGTAGAAGGGGAAGAGCACATCTGCCCCCTCCCCGAGCACCAGCACATAGTAGAATGGCCTGTACAGTGGGGTAAAAATCAGGAGGAGGCAACCGAAAAGGGGTTAATGGTGTGGTACACCGATGGGTCATCCTTCTATGACCAGGGGCAGCCAAACACAGGCTGGGCAGCGGTTCGGGTGATAGATGGATGGGTGTTGAGGGGATCTGCGTGCCCTCACTCTGCCCAAGCAGCTGAAGTCCAGGCTGTATTGGCTGTCCTTGAGTTTGAGCCCCTAGACATCTCCCTGGCCATTTATACAGATTCAGACTGGACGGCGCAAGCTGTCACAGCTTGACTCCCAATTTGGCTTGGGAGAAACATGACTGCTTCCGATTGGAGACCAGTAGCCCATGTGGAAAAATGGACTAAGATAGCAGAGCTGGTTAAAAACAGAACTGGCTGGACTTGGGTTGCACATGTCGCTGAGCATTCTAGAAAGCCTACGGAGATGGCTTTTTGGAATTGTCAAGCGGACATGCTAGCAAAAGAAGCCGCCACCCAGAGTGAGCCCCCCGACCTTGCAGAGGACTTACCCTCCCCTGAAACACCCATAGCCCCAGTCACCACTAGAGCCAGCATGCTAGGATCAGGGGTAACCACCCTAGACTTAGGCACTTTACAGGAAGGGGATAAGGAAATAGAGGGCTTGGCACAATGGGGAAAAGACAGCACAGGGAGATACATCATCACCAAAGACAACGAGGTATGGTGGGCAATCGATCCTGGGGGTAATAAATATTGGATCGTCCTGGGGAATGTACGGGAGGAGCTAATACAGTTTGTCCACGAGCAAGGGCACAGAGGTAAGCAGGATACTTTAAACAGGGTAAAAGACACAGGATGGTGGCCTCAGATAAAAACAGATGTAGATCAATGGTGTGATACTTGTCTGTCATGTGCCATGGTCAATGCAGATCACCAGACTCTTAAAGCTCCAATTCAGCACCAAAGGATTGAGGCTCCTTGGGCCAGGATTCAAATAGACTACATAGGCCCCCTCCCCACTACAGCCAGAGGCAATAAATACTGTCTCGTCATAGTGGATGCATTCAGTAAATGGCCGGAAGCCCTCCCTTGTAAAAACAATACCGCCTCAACCACTGCCAAAATGCTCTTCAACATTGTCCTGTCCAGATGGGGTATACCCCGGTACATAGATTCAGACATGGGACCCCATTTTGTCGGAGACGTGATGCAGGAACTATGCAAAGCCCTGGGAATTAAACAACGCTTTCACATAGCTGGACACCCTGCCTCCTCCGGGCTAGTCGAGAGAACTAACCACACTTTAAAGGAAGCTTTAAAGAAACAGATTAGTCTTGCTGGCAAAAACTGGGATGAGAAACTCCCAATTATCTTGATGGCTTTGAGGGGTTCAAGGGCAGTACATGGGTTAACTCCCTTCCAGGCAATGACAGGGAGGTGTATGCAGATGCCTAAATCCTGGTGGCTGGGGACAGAGCTACCCAGCACCTGGGAAAACAAAACCATCTCTGAGGAATGGATACAAATGTTGATGGGTGAACTAGCAACAATCTATAGACAGACTGCCATACGCCTAGGAGTAGCCCAACAAGATATAGATAACAGGCTGGGGTGGATCAGAAAGCCCATTGTCTGGGAAGAAGGGCAGGCATAATGTATCGAAAGTTTTCAGCCTCAAAGCATTCCCTAACACACAAATGGGAAGGTCCTGCCAGAATAGTCAACAGAGTTAGTCCAGTGGTGTACCAGGTGGAAATCCCAGAAGCTAAAAGAGGTAAGCCATGGAGAAAGTATTTTCACAGCTCCCAGCTCAAGGAGTGGGCCAGTAAACCTGTGGAACTCCTGGCAGGCCAGCTCCTATATCTGGATAGCTCATCCACCCCTGCTCAGTAGAAGAATTCTCAGCCTCATCACAAGGCAGCCATGAATAGGAGGGTAGGGCCCAGGAGACCAAGGGAACAGATGTACCCCCACTTGACACACAACCAGAACAGTATCTCAGTCAATACAGCTATGAGATTAGCAGCACGGGTAAGCAACCTGATCACCAGGCAAACCTTTCATTTCAGGTTTTGCTATAGCGAGACTGGAGGGCCACATAGAACTCTCATTGGGGTGGCCACCTGGAAAGCCATGGGGGGAGTTGTGGAGCTGTCTCTTATACACATCTAGATGTGTATAAGAGACAGGATTAAAACTGTCCATCCCTTTGACTCCCCCACTTTTTTTTCTGAAGGAGGGACTTCCATGTCCTCAGTCTCTCTCCTTGTCCTCGGTTAACCCTCACCCCCAGGCGAGAAGCCCCCCCCCCCTTTTTATCTCATCAGGCAAATCCAAAAGTAAGCGGCGGTCGGGAAGAGTATAGCTGTTGAACCCGTGCCAAGAAAGGAGCCAACAAAAAGATCCACGAACCCCGTGAAAAGATGGGAAGGGTGTCACTCCAAAGCTCAGCACCAGGAATAGAGCTTGGGAACCCGAAGGTTTACCGGAACCAGTCCTGAGCCCCCACTTTTCGCGTGCAGCTTCCCAGCCAGGACAGTCAGCGGCACGCAGCACGAGCGGCCCCCTTACAGATCCAAAAGAACTTTCCAGGCAAACCACCAGACTTTGGGAACTAGAGTTTGTTTCTGTAAAGACTCCCCTACACCAGGAACTTTTACATTGACCCACGAGTAGAGGAACTTTGGATTTCGCTCCAGCACTCCTGGCCACAGCAGTTGCTCCGGCTTTCTAGTCTGCCTCAGCTCCTTCCAGCAGCTGAAGCTTATGGACTATTATGCCTAATAGGATACACCTTGATAGAATTGTTCAATCGCACAGAGCTCCTTGTTACAGATACAGATTGGTAATTGGAATTTTATGGTCATGGGGTTTTGAGGGGTTGGTAAATTAGAATTCGGAATAAGGGACCTAAAACTACAAAGAGATCCATTCCTCTAAGCATGCAGGATCTCTTCAAGAAAATTAGTAAACCATGGCCAAGGCTCGTATGTAAGTAAAACTAGATTAACCTGTGGCAATACCTTTGATTCCTCCAGACCCCCCCTCCCCCGGAGGAAACCCAGGTGACTCTAGCCAGAATGTAGATGTAACAAGCAACTCCCAGGTGTACCTATGTATATAATGTTTGTTGATTTTTATTATAATTGTATTGATCATTTTGTTTAACTTTAAGTAGCCCGGTCTGAACTATCTTGTGTTTTCCCCTTTTTCTTCTTCTTCTTCTTCTTCCTCTTCCTTTCCACTCCCCTCCATTGGTTGTCCCGTCCGTCACCCAGAACGCTCTACCCCCACCGTCTCATTGTATTTTGATAGTGAAGGGGAAGGGGATCTTGTTGAACTGGGGTTCTAGGTATCAGTGTCCTACGAAGAGACTCCAACAGACCACATTGGTCATAGATCTTCTGGCAGCTGGTGTTTTTACATGTTGTGAGCCAAAGTATTGGGCTAGGTAGGCTGAGGTTCAGGTGTGACCCATCCTATAATTGTGGGGACTGTTTTAATGAGATTAAAAGGTCCCCAATGGGGGGAATTGTTAGCCAGGACCCCTGGTTCCCCCCCCCAGAACGGATGTACACCCCCCCCTTTTGTGATAGCCAACTGTCTTGGACCCAGGGGTCGGCAAAACACACAGGGGTAACCAAGGGCAAGGAGGCTTGGGGAAAAGCCCCACACTGGATGCAAAAGGAGGGGGGGCATGGAAAATAAGGATCGGGCCCAACCACCCTAGCTCATAAGCAAAAGGGACCACTCGTGGAAAAATATCAGCCTAAGGTTGAGAAAGAGACTAGAAGGGAGAGCCCTTGGAGTAAATAATGGAGTCATTAAAGAGAGGAGGCTCACCCTGTTTTAACAAAGAACTGGTAGCCATGACCCAGAGCAGCAACATCCTATCTCCGCATTCCCCAAAAGAAACCCGTCACACGCTCATTGTATCCTGAAGCCTGGCGTTAAGCCCTTCCTTCCCTCCCTTCACTTTTTGTTTACCCTTACCTCCTGTGTAAAAGGTAGCTGGTGCATCTGGTATAGCCCTTTTTGTCATGGAAGCAAACGTTTTTGTTCTTCCCCTCGTTAGCCCATTGTACACCCCAAATAACCCTTCGTAGCCTCCCAAACTCCTTTGTCCAGCACCTTTTAACTGCCCCTGGTTTTCCCATCAACCTTTGAGAAATCTTAGGACCCAGATACGTGCAGGTCACTCTGTGCATGTCTGAGTTGAGAGATCTCCCAGATTCTGGTCTGCCCCTTCTTTTTTCCTCCATCCCCTGAACTCCGCTGGATCCGTGGGCCGCCTGCCCGTCTCAACAGACAAGGAAAGGTAACCACAGGTCCAGACTTCCCCAGCCAACTGGGGAAGCCCTGTCTCTCCCTCTCTCCCCCTCCTCTCTCTCCCTCGTTCGCGTTCTCTCATTCCCCATTGCTGAGCCGACACTGGACCCCCCCCTTCTCCTACCATACTCCCTGCAAGCCACTTGTGTTTTCCCCTTTTAAATCCTGCCAGCCAGACCGAGGCTGTGTTTCTCTGTTTTGTATAGCAATAAACTTGTTGTTATTGAACACTTGTGTGTCTCTCTCTCTCTTTCTATTTGGGGAGGGTACATAAACTGCCTGTAGTACGTACTGTCCTAAGCTTGATCCTTTTGAACATGTGGAGACCACGGTTTAAGTCATTAAGCTAATTCCCCCTGAAGTTTAAGGAACGGTGGATATTGGGGTACCCCCCCCAATAGTCATGAGTGGGAGGGGGTCTCCTGTTAACACTGGCTCACCCACTGTTCTGCCTGTGGCTCTATGGGAGGTGAGGCTACCTGGGACTGGCCTGATGGGAGGTGGCCCATGACCCTGCATTGGCCTGGGTGGGGCAATAGTAGCCTGCATTGCATCACTAGCCTTCTCCAGCAGATGTGTCACATAGCAACCAGTGATCCACCCCGGGGTGGAAATGGATGGACATCTGGCAGATGCTGGCCTGATAATCAGCTGCATTGCAGGCAAATGTGGGGAAAGGTGGCCCAATATGGGATAATGTCTTGTGCGGTCTTATGCATTTTGTGTGTGTGCGTGCGTGTGTGTATTCGACTCCATAGCACCCCTTAAAACTTCTGAAGCTGTGGGCAGATTTCAGCAGAATTTGGTAGAGGGGACCCTATCAAAGGAACCCAACGTTTTGTAACAATTGGTGCAACGGAAGAGGAATTATGGCCCTCCTTTTAGCAAATAATATTAATAATTAATACAAAATCATTTTGGCTTACGTTGAGCATTGTCCTCTCATATGAAATCAGGCTTGATTTGTTAAGCTGCTTACTATCCAGAACAACTAAAAGAAAAAAGAAAAAAAGAAAGTAATGATAACTCCAGAACATGCTGTATAAATATAGTTCATTCTGTCACTCACATAACTGATTCTGGCATATCAATGATTAATGTCTATACTGACTTCAGGTCTGATCCAGTACAAAAGCAAACTCCTGCAAAGGAGTGCAGGACTGAGTCTATAAACAGTATATTGGCTCTAATTGAGATATTATCACATGTAATATATAAAAGACACTTGGCAGAGTTTAAGATAATAGGCTGCATTTAAATATGCAGTGTATTTATAGCTGCTAAATTATAAAATAAGCCTTTTTCATAGACACTGTGTTCTGAAAGCAGGCCCCACTCATCTGTGACACTGTGTTCTGGAGCTGACCTGCATTCCTTTTAAAACCATTTAATCACATACAGCTGACCAGCATTCTTTTAAAAACCACCTAATCAAATGCATTTCAAATACCCCAAACGGTTATTTAATCTCCATATATGTACAAGTGTGAAACGTGTGTTGTTCAAATATGCCCTTTTGAAAGAGTACTGCACTACACAGATGTTTCCAAAATAAACCTTCTAAACATTTCTCCACCTCATCTCAAATCAGCAAGAACTCCTGTCAGATAGCACACAATCTTTGCAGAGTGCATGTGAGCAAAGTGCTTTTCCATGTAACAGGCTGTGCATAATCAAAACTAGAATTTAGTGTTATTAACTTTCAAGCTTCTTTTCACATATTTTTAAATCCTGTCTTTAAAAAAGGGGAAATAGAAATGATTTTCCACCTTTGGCCAAGAGAACTTTGAAACACATGAAAATACATTAACTTTGTGAGGATTAGATAGCTCAACAAAATGATCATGGAATACTGTGTTACCTTTCTCCAGTTCACTGGTATGAATGTAACTCAAATTAGAAATGGGTCAAAGAAGATGTTACTTATTGCCTTTTAGATAACCAAGTGAAATGGAATTATGGAATCATAGAGTTGGAAGGGGCCTCAAGGGCCAACTAGGATAATGACAGCTACAACATCCCTGACAGATGGCAGTCCTCTTAAAAATCTCCAGTGGCAAAGAACCTACAGCCTACTTAGGCAACTTGTTCCATTGTAGCACAGCTCTTACTGCTAGGATTTTTCCCCCTGGTATCTAACCGAATCTACTTCCCTGTAATTTGAGTCCATTATTTCTAATCCTGCCCTCTGCATCATGGGTGTCTTCAGATGGACCACCCTGGACCTACTCCAGAGGTGGCCAGCCCTGTATTTCCCATGCACAGCCATGACAGAGTTGGTTTTAAATGGACCTGGCAGCTGCTGTGGTCTGCAGTCCGCCCGCACAGCACTCCCCTACCCTGCACTATAGAGCTGCAGGTGGATCGGCAGCTGCTCTAGGCTGCTGCCCACAGCTCTATGATGTTGCTGGGGCAACCCAAGGCCTAAAGTGGAGCTGCAGTGGCCCATCTGCCAAGTAGACAGACCGCTGCTCTGTCCCTGGCTGGTGCTCCAGGTTTGGGTGGCCCACTCTGCTTATTTATTTTATTGAATTCCATTTATATGCCTCCCCCTATGCCTACGGAATCTCGGGGTGGCTTCCAACATAAAATAAACAATATAAAAATCCACACATATTTAAAACAATTTTAAAATACCCCCATACAAAAATTTAGCCCACCCTCCCCTCCCCGCCTCCGAAGGCCTGGGAGAACAGCCATGTCTTGCAGGCCCAATGGAAGGCCAGCAGATTCGGGGCCAGTTGTGCTTCCTCTGAAGGGAGTTCCACAGCTGGGGCCCAGTCACCGAGAATGCCCTCTCCATTGTAGTCCCCTGCTTTATGCGGGGGGCCTCCAAGAAGGTGCCCCCGGTGAACCAGAGAGTCAGTCCTGAGTCAAGGAGGGTGAGGCTGTCCCTGAGGTATCCAGGTCCAAGACCGTACAGGGCCTTATAGATCAATGTCAACACCTTGAACCTGGCTCGGTACATTACAGGTAGCCAGTGCAGCACACAGAGCACTGGTGTTATGTGCTCTCGTCGGCCTGTCCCTGTTAGGAGATGGGCCACCGCGTTCTGCACTAGCTTCAATCTCCGGGCCAGCGTCAAGGAAGCCCCACGTAGAGCGCGTTACAGTAGTCCAGTCCCAAGGTGATGAAGGCATGGATCAAAGTGGCCAGGTTGGGTCTGGAGATATACGGGCACAGCCTCTGCACCAGATACAGATGGCGGAAAGCCGCCTTCACCACCACATCCACCTGCTGATCTAGACGGAGACCCACATCCAATAATACCCCCAGATTCCGAACCTGCTGAGCCACGGAGGGGCGCAGCCCCTCCACAAGAGGGGGCATCACCTCTCCCGCCCAGCCCACCACCATCACCTCCATCTTATCGGGATTGAGCTTAAGTCTGCTCTGCCATAACCAGCTCACCACAGCTTCCAAACACTGAGATAGCACGGAGATGGCAGGGCCTGAGTCAGCTGAAAAAGAGAGGTAAAGCTGGCTGTCATCAGTGTATTGGTGGCAATGCACACCAAACCCTCTCACAATCTCCCCCAAGGACTGCATATATACATTAAATAATAAAGGAGACACGATTGAACCTTGCGGAACGCCACAGTCCAGAGTCCAGGGGCTAGATGTTTCTGCTCCCAAGACAACCCGCTGGGTCCTCCCTGAGAGGAATGACTGGAACCAACCAAGGGTGGTCCCATCCAGACCCCCCAGGTCACGCAAACGTCTCAACAGCAGCCCATGGTCCACTGTATCAAACGCGGCCAAGAGATCTAGCAGGATCAGTAATGTCGAACGTCCTGCATCCATCTCCTGGTGGAGATCATCTATCAAGGCCACCAACGCCATCTCCATACCATGGCCGGGCTGAAACGCTGATTGAAAGAGGTTGAGAAAACCGATGCTGTCCAGGTGAGCCTGGAGCTGCAGGGCCACTGCCCATTCAACAACCTTCCCTAAAAAGGGAAGTTTAGAGATGGTTCAGTAACTGACGAGTGTGTCCACATCCAAAGATGGCTTCTTCAACAGGGGGCTCACCACTGCCTCCTTGAGACTTGGGGGCAAACTCCCCTGCCGAAGGGATGCGTTGATAATCCCAGCCAGCACCAACCCCAGAATCTCCCTGGAGGCTTTCACCAACCAGGATGGGAAAGGATCTAATTCACAAGTAGTGGCCCTCACTGACCCCAGGATCTCCACAGCATTGGCTGGTGTCACTTCCTGAAACTCATCCCAGAAAGATGGACCAGACAGCGCCTCCATCACCTCAGACTCTATTCCCACTGTCTCTAATCCAGTGTCGAAGTTGCTCTGGATCCGAGCAATCTTGTCTGCAAAGTAGGTGGCAAACTCCTCACAGCGGGCCTGGGACAAGTCCCCATCCAGGCGGAGGGAGGCTGGACTGACCAGCTCCCGCACCACCAGGAACAGCTCAGCTGGACATGACTTTGCAGATGCTATGAGGGTGGCAAAGAATTCTTTCTTCACCACCCTCACAGCCTCAATGGAGGACCACAAATGGGTCCTGCGGAGAAGTTGGTCAGATTCAGAGCGAGTCCGACACCAGCATCGCTCTAGTTGCCTGCCTTCCTGCTTCATACCTCGCAGCCCCTCAGTAAACCAAAGGGTCCTGCGATGTTGAGACAGGGGCAAGGGATGTCTCGGAGCCACCCTGGGATGTTCCGGACCACCACAAGTGGAGCTAGTCCAGAGCAGGCAGTACCTGCTCCCTCTACTCCACCTCACACATGGGCAGCCCACTTTTAAAAACAGACAAGCCACCCGGGGGTGAGGCAAAGCAAAAGTGTGGTTACAGTCCGTGTAAAAGCACCCAATGAAGAACAGTTTCTTGCTATCTTCTTTGTTGCAGTCTTTTTAGATATTTGAAGACTTCTGTCATTTCGCCCCTTAATCTTCTTTTCACTAGGCTAACCATACCCAGTTCATTTAACTTTTCTTCATAAGACTTGTTTTCTGGACCCAAGGGTGTAAGTATAATAGGGACAAGAAGTGCAGCTGCACTGGGGTTGATGAGTCTTGGGGTATTTTTACACGTGACGGTGCTGAGCACTGCCACACTTTGATCCTGTCTGTGGTGAGAGCCCTCACCATGAGCAGGAACTGACCCCACTGCTGAACAACTGTGCCAGTGGCCAGGACTAGGGGAATGTGTGGAGGTGAGCCACATTGCCCCACTCCTGCATGCCGCTCAGCACGGTCCAGACCCCTCCCTGATGGGTGGGTGTGGCAGCCCATGAGGCTGCTGCGCCCACCCAGAAAAGCTCCGGCCACTGACTGAAGTTAGGTAGAGCGGGCCATCAGACATGCTGGCCCGTTCTACCAGGGTTCAGAGTTGCCTTCCCCGGACCATGGCAGGTCTAACTCCAGGATGTGCACTGGCAGGGAGCCCAGCACATAACCTGGAGTTACCCTGCCACAGTTCGGGGAGTACTCTGTTCCTGCCCACAGCAAACATCTGGCAGGCAGGAGTAGATGTGACACCACCATACATGGTCATGCCGGGGTAAGCATGGCCACCCGTGGTAGTGTCACACTGGAAAATATCCTTGGGGTCCCCTTCTCCCTGGTGCACCTGTATGCTCTGCAACTGGGAGGGGCTCACTTGCATCATCTGCAGCAGGGCCCATTGGGCCTTTATCATCTTTGTTGCCCTCTTCTGAACCTGCTTCAATTTGACAATGTCCTTCTTTAAAATGAGATGTCCAGAACTGGACACAGTACTCCAGTTGAGGACTAACCAGCTGAATACAGTGGAATTATTACTTCCACTGACTTGGAAACAATGTTTCTGTTACTGCAGCCTAAAACTGCATTAACCTTTTTGCAGCCACATCACGTGTCTGACTCATGTTGCGTTTGGGATGAACCACAACCCCTAAATCCTTGAGACAGATTGGTAGTCTCAGTTCACTTCTAAAGAGAGATGACACAGCAACCACACTATCTCCGATTCACTCCTAAATTGACAGGTGTCTATGTCATGATTACTATGTTCATTGGACAGTTCTTTAGCAAGATCAAGAACTGACAAAGCACAGAGGCTGAACCTTCTCTGTTCATAGAGGTATTATGATTTAGGAACACTAAGTAGAGCAGTGTAGAGAAGCATACATTGTTGCTGGTGTTGCTACTTTTGGTCTGTGCATAAACTGACTTCATTTTCACTTCCCAGTAATGTCAAACCAACATCTTTCACAAGCATGACATTAACTTAAATTTGCTACATCCATCATTTGGGTTTTGCAATTTTTGCTCATCTGAGAGAGAAGATACAAGAAGCTCTGATTTATGTTTTGAAATTTAAAAGCACACAGAAAGCTTCTGAGGTTTAAAAAAAAAAAAAAAAGCACGCAAGAAAAAAAAAAGCATAAGCTTAAGAGGAAGGATGGAAGATCTGTGAATAGGGATAGGACATGAGAAAACAGTCTTCTTATTATCGAAGAAACATGGTATGAGATAATGAAATTAAATTTACAAATGTGGGGAAAGGGAGAATACATTTAAAGAGCTACCAGTGCAGCCAAAAGAACACTTATTGCATCGTTAGCTTTGCTGTTGCCATCTTATTTCATTGTGATCTGATATTAGTTAGTAGGCTAACCCATTAGAGAACCTTTGTACAACAAACTGCCACATTGCTTAAGTACAGTGACCACCTGGCCCATCTTGACAGATATACAATATACATTTGGAGATGTTGAATGCAGTTACATTTTTAAAAACTCTGTTAACCTCCAATACCATAAAATAAAATATGGTCTTCTAACAGAGGGAGTTAAAATTAGTTTAATGGAAATGTGTTTCTTACATTACAGTGGTGGCACCAACTCCATCTGTATCTGCTGGAAGGAAGTAATTTCCAGGTTTTTTACTTAGCCAAAAACATGGGTTTATTTTAAACAGATGTGTGTGAATTAAACTCAATATTTTCAGGTATTTCTAGTGCAATATGTGGCCATGTGATTAATATTTTATAAAGTAGGAGAATGTATATTTTCAAATACTAAAGGTGTTTATATATATAAACACACACATGATATTGTCTGCAAATTACAACACTGCTCAATATTCTACTACATATAGCATATATTGTTATTACATTTGCTCAGTGGGATAGTATAATAGAAGCAAATTAAATGGGGGGGGGGGAGAGCTTGCATGCAGAACAAAAAATATAAGATAATGACCTCTAAATTTCTTTCCATGGTAAATTTATCTCCATTGAAAACAACCGACTGTGTCCTTCCAGGATGCAAAGTATGAGTTTTGCTTCATCCCCACACAGCTTCATGGGTGAAATTATGGGTATAAACAGATGGAAACTGAGCCTGCCTGTCTGCGCACTTCCAGCTCCACTTTGGATGGACCAGTGGTCTACTTCAGATGGACTAGCTGTGTCCCCAGGCTGCGGTCTGCCCCCACAGTGCCCCCTACTGCACAACAGAGTTCAATAAATCAAATTTTAATTTAGATCCCGCACTCTCTTATCAACAGATAACTCGAGGCGGCTTACAACAAGAAAAATAATACAGTATTACATAATACAATAATACATCATTATAAATTCAGTTCAGCTATAACAATCCCCAATCACAACTCCCAACCCTAACCCTTACATAAAGTAAAAGTTGTGGCAGTTCACCTGATGCTCTAGGATGGCGACCGCAACTCTATGGTTCTGACCTAGGCAACAACTGACTGGACGTGGAGCTACACCATGGGCTGCTCAAGAGACGAGCAGCAGCTCCACGTTAGGCTGTTGCCCCAGGTTTGCCCAGCCAACTCCACTTCAGAGAATTCGAAAGCACCGCCAGTTTACATGGACCAGTCAAGCCGGGGTGAAGTGGGCTGCAACAGGCAGGAGCGGTTGTCTGTCTAAATTCTAAACGCACCCTATGACTCCACTGAAGCCAGTGGGAGTTTTGCAATTAACTTCAATGGAAGCAGGATTTTACCCCATATATCTCTTATTGCTTATGCTCCAACCTTAAATTTATTTATTTGTATTTATTAGTCACCCCCCCCCCCTCATGCCTACGGCATCTCAGGGCGGCTTACAAAGGGACAAAAATACATAACAATAAAATTCAATAAAAAAACACTAAAACTACAACAGCATCTTTTAAAAAATTTTTTTATCTTAAACCCCCCAAATTTACCCCCAACTACCCCACCCTCCCCTCCAAAGGCCTGGACGAACAGCCAGGTCTTGCAGGCTCGGTGAAACACCAGCAGACCTGGGGCCAGGCAGGCTTCCTCTGGGAGGGAGTTCCAAAGTCATGGCCCAGCCACCAAATACACCCTCTCCATTATGCTCCCCCATTTTACACGGGGGACCTCGAAAAAGGCGCTCCCGGTGTACCGAAGGGATCGTTCTGAGGCACGGAGGGCGAGGTGGTCCCTGAGGTATGAGGGGCCCAGACCGTGTAGGGCTTTATAAGCCAACACCTTGAATCTGTCTCGGTACGCTATAGGCAGCCAGTGCAGAGTACGGAGCACAGGCGTTATGTGCTCCCGCAGACCCATCCCTGTGAGGAGATGGGCCACCGCATTCTGCACTAGCTGCAGCCTCTGAACCAGTGTCAAGGGGAGCCCCACGTAGAGTGTGTTGCAGTAGTCTAGCCTCGAGGTGATGAAGGCGTGGGTGAGGTTGGCCAAGTCAGGCCTGGATATGTATAGATGCAGCCTCCGCACTAGATACAACTGGTGAAAGGCGGCTTTAGCGACTGCCTCCACCTGTCGATCCAGGCGCAGGTCTGAGTCCAGAAGCACTCCCAGACTCCGAACATGCTGGGCTACAGGAGGGTGGATCCCCCCTCCCCCCCCCACGGGGAGCCAACACCTCCCTCGCCCTGCCCACCACCATCACCTCCGTCTTGTTGGAATTGAGCTTCAGTTTGCTCTGCCACATCCAATCTACCATGGCCTCCAAACACTGGGAGAGTAATGAGACAGCAGGACCTGGGTTGGTTGAAAAAGTGAGGTACAGCTGAGTATCATCAGCATATTGGTGACATCACACCCTGAACCCTCTCACGATCTCTCCCAAGGGCTACATATACACATTAAAGAATAATGGAGACAGGATCAAACCCTGCGGAACACCACAAGTCAGGGCCCGGGGGCTTGATGTTTCAGCCCCCAGCACCACCCGCCGGCTTCTCCCCGAGAGGAATGAGCGGAACCACCCAAGGACAGTCCCATCCAGACCCCGCCAGGTCTCGCAGCCGTCTCAGCAGCAGCCCATGGTCCACTGTGTCAAAAGCAGCCTAGAGATCTAGCAGGATCAGAAATGTTGAACATCCTGCGTCCACCTCTCAGCAGAGATGGACGTCATTAGAGCAGCAATTACTGATGTACTGGACAAGCAATGGTACACATACAAAATAGCTAGCGTTTATTTGGTAGCAAACAAACTAGCCATGTCATCCCCCTTAAACTACAATAATTAGATAAATCCACATATTATTTCCTTTGGGTAGTCATTATAAACGAAAAAACAGGACAAACACTTTTTGCTTTGTCTGGTTTTGCTAACCCCACAATACTTAGGCAGAGCTGCTCCCACATCCCTCTTCTGAGGGTAGCTCCTCTCATGTTGAGCAGCATGGAGTAGATCAACTCTTTGGGCATTGTCACAAAAAATGTTCCTTACGCAGGGCTGGCAGAGGTTAGTTTAAACTAACCCACCAGTAGTTGTTACCCACAGAATAAGAATGATTCATAGGACAACAAGCCCTTCAAAAGGCCAAATCCTACTCAGTTAAAATGAACAGGAATTTTGTCATTCATTGACTTCAAAGGGACTGGGACCAAGCCCTCATTTAATATGCCATAAGGCTGGTTATTGTAATAGATAGATAGATAGATAGATAGATAGATAGATAGATAGATAGATAGATAGAAAGAAAGAAGGTGAGCAACAGAAAGAGAAGGGGGGTGAGGAAAAGGCAGACAAAACAAAAGCCTGGTGAGTAAAAGTAAAGAGAGAGAAAGTGAGAAAGAAAAGGGAGAGTGTTGGAGAAATCAAGGGG
The DNA here is from genome assembly GCA_003113815.1 of Sphenodon punctatus. Classification (NCBI taxonomy): domain Eukaryota; kingdom Metazoa; phylum Chordata; class Lepidosauria; order Sphenodontia; family Sphenodontidae; genus Sphenodon; species Sphenodon punctatus. The sequence continues at coordinate 1,175,434 of QEPC01014273.1, forward strand.
AAGGGGGTGAATGAGAAAGGACAGCGAATGTGAGAGAAGCCGAAAGCATTAGAAAGTGTGTCAGGGAGAGCGGACTGTGTGTGTGTGTGTGAGAGAGAGAGAGGAGGAGGAGGGCGGGAAGGCAAGGCAGAGCAATGAGGGGGGCGCTGAAGAGTATGTGAGACAGGGGGTTGCGGGTCGGGGCTGCTGCTGCTGAGTTGGGAGGGAATCCAGGCGCTATTTCAGCACCAGGGGCTGGCTGGCTGGCTGAGGAGGGAGCTCCAGTCACTCAGGCTCGCTCGCCGCGCACTGACAGAGCCAGGCACTAGCAAGCGCGGCCGCCGCCGCCGCTTCCTTCGCCCCCGCCCCGGCGCCTCTCTTTCAAGTCACGTGGGTGGCTCCCCCCAGCCCCCCGAATTCCCGGCGTGGGGAATGGCCGCGGCGTTATTGTGACGCAGGCGAGCCTGCCCGGGCCGCCTTCTGCTAGAGCCAGAGAGCGGCAGCAGCAGCAGAGGAGGAGGAGAGCAGCGCGGCAGAGCGGAGTCTTCCTTCCCGCTGAGGGGCAGAGCCCTCGGGTGAGTGAAAGTTCCCCTGAGCCCGAGCAGGGAGAGCCCCCTGGGGGAGGCGAGGGCAGCGCTGGCCCTTGCTCCAAGTTCGCGCTGGGGGGGCTGGCTCTGCCTGGGGGTGCATCCCTTGTAGCAGAGCGGGCTGAGTGGGGCAGGGCAGGCAGGGGCTGGGAGTTTTTGTCTCCGGGAGAGGAGCGCCTCAGGAGCAAGGGTTGAGGCGGAGATGAATGATTGATGTCTCTATAGTAACGCTCGCTGCAGCTGAGGGCTTGCTCTGAAAGAGACAGGAGCGTTATTTTCTGTTGTTTCTAGTCTTTCCCCCCGTTGTGTCCCCTCGCATTTTGCATCCCTCTGTGTCTCCCTTTTAATGAACCAGTTGATGCACCAAAAGGGAGGTGCAGGACGAAATTGGATGCAACAGAAGATAAAGGTGGGTGGGGAAGTAAGTGACCAAAAAAGCGAAACAAGCAGCAGAATAAAAGCAACATAAAGGTGGTGACAAAAGCTAAATAAACCAGCACTGGATGTACCTACTGCTTTCCACCCTAGATTCATAACTCAGGAGGACTTTGACATCCTCAGCCACCTTTCTTTCTGGCGTTTTGGTTTTGCTGTTCTTGCTGAAATGTTTCCCCTGTAGTTTCCTTCTCTGGTGATTTTCATCTGCAGGTGATAAGTGGGGCAAACAGTTACCCTAGCTATTGTCAAAATGCCATGTCTCGTTATATTTTAAAGAAAACACACAAAAGAAAAATTAGTGGGAAATTACTGGCAACCACACAGTTTCCACAGGAAATGCTAGCATTCTTTCTTAAACTCCATGTCTTCAGGAATAACCATTGCTGGCAATTTTCTTTGAGTTAAATCTTAAAATATAATTGTTTTTTCCTGTTGCATTTTTGCTTGTGCAAGAATAACTGGAGGTGCCACACCCCTGTTGTCATTTTCTTCCTCCTGGGATTTAAGACAAGTAATAGAGGTTATTACTTGTTATCAGCCAATGACTGACAGGTATCCATCAAATGAAAGCATTGTCTAGAAGAAAGAATAACAGGAGGAGATAGTGTCTTTTCCCTCACCATGTGAAGCTGAGTTAGACCAGTGTAGTGTTTTCCAAATTAAATCAGGGTTGTATGTGGGGTTTTTTATTAGGGCTAAGTATGTACATGATGTCAGTTCTCTAAACTGCCACTGTAAAAATAATTTTGGTGCAGTTTCTCTAGGAAATTTGAAGCTAATGCAAATTTAGTTCTGTTCTGAGCCAGACATCCCTTGTGGGGAAATGATTTAAAATTCTGTTATATTTAACTGACACATATCAGAATTTAAAAGACAATTGAAAAAAGTTTGCTTGAAGCCCATAGTAACTTTAAAAAAATGTTGACAAAAGCGTGGCATTTATTTAGCTCTGAGGACATTCGCTATAAGGCTATCTGATGAAACTACTTCATTCCTCCTGGCCCTGCAGGTATGGAGTTTGGGGGTCCTGTTGGACTCTGGCCTTCGCCTGGATTGTCAAATGGAGGTGGTGGCAAAGGGAGCCTTTCGCCAATATTAAATCTTGTACGGAGGATCCAGCCATATATCTCAAACTCCAACCTGGCCACGTTCATCCATGCATTAATCACCTCTAAGTTGTATTACTGCAACACGCTCTATGTGGTGACGGTTCGGAAGCTGCAGCTGGTGCAGAATGCCGCGGCCCGCCTCCTGACGGGGACATAGGGAGCACATTACACCAGTGCTCCAGGCTCTGCACTGACTGTCTATAGCGTTCCGGGCCCAATTCAAGGTGCTGGTGTTCACCTTTAAAGTCCTACACGGCCTGGGCCCCTCCTACCTGAGAGACTGCCTCACTCCACGGGTCCTGGAGCAATCTCTGTGATCCTCCAGGGGCGTGTTCTTGGAGGTCCCCCGGGTAAACCGGGGGTGGGGGTGGGGCACGATGGAGAGGGCGTTCTCGGTGGTCACACTGCAGCTGTGGAACTCCCTCCCAGAGGAAGCTCACCTGGCTCCCAGCTTGTTGGCCTTCCGCTGGGCCTGTAAGACCTGGCTGTTCGTCCAGGCCTTTGGGGGAGGGGGGGTAAAGGGATAGGGGGTGGGATTTTTAGCTGGCGGGTCTTATAGCTTTTTATCGTATTTATTGTCTTTGTAAACCTCTCCCCCCCCGCCTTTTTTGGGATATATTTATCAGTTTTTATCTGTTTTAAATTATGTAAGCTGCCCCGAGCTGCCATGAGGCTGGATGGGGCACGGTAGAAATTATTTAAAAAATAAATAAATAAATTTTACATTAAAGTTAAACCAATCTAGGGTCTGAATATATCCTGAAGCCCAGTCCTGCAAACAATTACTCATGTGAGTAATGTCAGTAGTAGTATTTACTCATATGTATTTATTTATTTATTTCCAACATTTATATCCCGCCTCTCCTGCCTAAGCAGCTCGAGGTGGCTTACAAAAAGTAAAATATTTTAAAATATACATAATATATATAAAATACATAAAAGGGAGGCATAAAAGAAAATTAAAAAACCCATCCTCCCATGAAGAGCAGACATTAATATATTTAAGGAGGTGGGGCAGAAGGTAGAATGATCTCTATAAAATACATACTCATCATCTGTGGTACTCACTCCCATAGTCCTCTTAGTCTGAATTAGCTCTACTTTGGCCCTTTTTGCACGAGACACACTCCCACATATGCTCATGCAGGTCTGCTGTGTGGGCATCCGTGGGTGCCTCCCGTGTGAATGCCACAGTGGGTGGGTGGGCGGGCATGCGCTGTGCACTCCTGTGAAACACGCCTGGCCACCCACCTCCACCTGTCACCCACGCATGGAGCAATTAGCCAAAACAATTATTGCTTCATGCATGGGGATGCGTGGCGGATAGGTGTGCACCTGTGTGCACTGCCCTCCCCCCACACAGTCCATGCTGTTGCACTCACACTGATCTAGTTCCCCTGCCCCCTCTACAGCTGGAACCCATTTTAAAAGGGTCTTTATCAGCCCTCAAGCATGTTGGCAGTGGCCACTGATGAAGACAGGATGCTGGGCTGGATGGACCATTGGTCTGACCCAGTATGGCATTTTTTATGTAGGGACAGAACATAAATATCAGAACTGTGAGTGAAACACTGGGCACAATCTTCCACCATTAAAGTCAAGGCCACTGACTTAAACGTGTAGGGTTCTGCACATTCTGCCTCTCAATGAAGTTAATGGTGAAGCTCCCATTGACTTCAGTAGTGTCAAACCATGTGATTGTAGCTTCTGGAATATGAATTACCTTAATGATTGGGTAATGACTTGAGTTTGTGTAACTGCATTTGAAGAAAGTGTAAAAGAGTGCCAAGAGTGGCAGCTGCAGTGATCCTCCCTGGGGTGGCCGGGGATCCGGCTCGCCTCCACCTCATTTGTTTTCACCCTCTGTTCCAGGATGGAACTGAAGGATGTTGATGAATAGACTTCGCCCTATGAGGGATTGAGAGGAAAGGGGAGGGGAAACAAGAGTAGGCATTGGTCCAGTAATACTTCATAGTTGGTGCCTGAAAGTTGGCCAGCATTGTGTGTCTCCAGAGTGAAATAAATGTTCAAAATAGTTCCAATTTATAGTTTAAACTCTCTTTTTTAACTTTTTTTTTTTACTTCTACTTAGATTGAAAGTTAATTTTGAACCAGTTTGAATGGTTTTAAAATGGTAACAGAACTGTCACTTTTTTGTGGGGGTGCAATTTAAACCAGAACATACTGAATGCAACTGAACCCAAACAGAACCAACATAAATACAACTTCCTGTTTTGAAGTATGGCATTCTCCATCCATGCTTCCAGAAAGTTCTGCTAACCAGTGAAACAGAAATAGGTGGTGCCATCAATAGCTCTGTCTTTTCCTCATCTCTCCCTGATCATGTGGTCCCAGAAGAAGCACGTAGCTGCCAAGCAACTGTATTGGAGACCCAAATATGACTCTATGATGAGAAGGGAAATCTTTTATTTCTCTTTTAGGGTGAGGTAGAATCCAGCCCTTTGACTTGAAAGAGATGCTTGTTGATGTTTGAGTCAGCAGTTTAGTAAAGTCATTATAATGAATCCACTTTATCTAACTATCTCAATTAGAAATTGGTATATGGAAAATGCACATTATCACTGTCAAAATGAAAAAGCATGTCATAAATCCTTGGAAAGTGTATTTTGCAGTAATGTTTTTAAAAAATCTGTCAGAATGTGGCAGTAGCAGTGTCAGTCCTCCTAGAGGGAGTACCACGCAGCCAAGTTTCAGGGGAATGTACAACACCCAAGTCTTTCCAAGGCAAATTTCCAAGATTAACACTCCTTAAGTGTAGTTTTACTCTGGCCTCCAAACCTCCCCTATAGCCAGCCCAATCCTCTAACAAGCCTGGGTCCCCAAAGAAGTCCATACAAGATCTGAGCAATCTTTAGCCGGCTTCTTCTCTCCTTGGCTTTCTCCAGCCAACAGACCTAGGCTTTACCTTCTGCCTCATTTAAGGGGCCTTGCCAAGTCCTGCCCGTTACAGCACTCTCCTTCCAAGCTCATTCCTCCAGCCATCTCTTCTCCAGATTGCCTCTTCTGAGTGTTCTCAGGCTCTTTATTGTCAGCTCAGCCTCTCAGCTGACCTATCTAGTAGCATAGTTGTTTGAGCCCTTAAAGGGCCAGCAGCTAGCTAAAGTCCAGTTAACTTATGTGGGTTGCATCCTTGTCAGGACTTACCCTTGCTTTAATTTATTTTTTATTATTATTATTATTATTATTATTCTGCCCTTTCCTCAAAGGCTCAAAGTGGTGTACAAAAATATATAGAATACATAGACACAGACCATATAAAACTGGCCAACCATAGAATACCACCCCTCTTATATGCAGACGATACTGTATTAATCTCACAAATACCTATTGGCTTAAAGAGAAGCATGAACAGGCTTTTGCTATTCTGCCAAAGAGAGAACTTGTCAGTAAACTTTACCAAGACCAAAACCATGGTAGTGGGGAGTAGAAATCTTTCCCACTCCTGGTCTATGGGTAATTCAAAGATTGAGCAGGTCCAGCATTACAAGTATTTAGGAGTCGTTTTCTCAGCCACGAGGAGCTGGAAGACTCAATATAAACTTGCCCTTGATCAAGCCCAAAAGTCTTCACGCACGATCCAAAGTTATTATTACTCTCATGGTGGTAGATTAACTAAACCAGCATTGTGTTTATTTAGGGCTAAAGTCGTGCCCCAACTCCTGTATGCTCTTCCCATCTGGGGTTTTTCTTTCTTGACCGTTCTTGAATCCATTCAGAACAAGTTTCTCCGTGCAATTCTCGGTGTTCCACGAGCTAGTCCTCAGGTATTGTTAAAGGCAGAGACTGCCTCACGGACCGTAAAAACTTTACCTCTGTTAGTCACTATTAAGTATTGGCTCAAAGTGGTTTTGTTTCCTTCGGGTACTGACTGTCTTGTCATACTTGTCTCAACCAAAGTGAGAACCTTTTCTTGGTCTCTCGCAGTTGAAAGGGAAGTGGAGAAATTTGGTTTCTCTAAGGATTTTCTGCTTCCCTTAGACCCGAAGAGTGCATTCTCACTACTTAAGAAAAGAATCTTTGATCAAGAAGTACAAACTGAAAACTTGCGGATAAACATACAGAAAGTAGCCCCATTATATTCCAGCATTAAATTGCAATCCGTGGAGTTTAGTTGTCTGTTTCTCTGGACTGATTATCATCTAAGGCACACACTGACATTGTTTAGATTCAATGGATTCCCATCCACTGTAATGCAGGGACGCTACGCTGGTATCCCCTGGGCCTTTAGATTGTGTTTGAACTGCTCTTTGGCCCAGATAGAATCCCTTCACCATGTTATTTTTGATTGTCCAGCTTATGTACAACCTAGAAAGAAGTTTTTACTTTCCTATATAGCTGAATCTTCTGCTTGGTGTACTGATAAGTGGCTGGTCAAATTGGTCAGTGGCTAAGACACTGGTTATACCAGAGCCATGGCTTCTTATTGCGCTCAGGTGTTAAAGATCAAACAATTAATGACTTGATCTGTTATGTGTTGATGGACTTTTTGTATTTCTTTTAAGCGGACCCCTACTTTGCCACTTATGGTATTAATGTGATGTGTTATTTATTCTTATTATCCGTCTAGCTAACTTTTTATGTCATTATGTTACTTTTATTATATTATGTTAATTTCATTTTATTTTAATTGTATCTTTTTGAAATGACCCTTGGGGTTACTCAAATAAACACTACTACTACTACTACTACTACTACTACAACATATAAAACATATGAAAAATATAAAACAATTAAAAGAAACCCTAAACCCCACCCACCAACCCTCTCCCTAACCCCTCTACCCCATCTCACCCAACCCTATCCCAGCCTGCCAAACACCTGGCCAAACGAAAAGGTCTTACACCTCTTCCGAAAGGTAAGCAGGCTTGGGCATACGCGGATCCAACTTTGGAGCAGCCACCAAGAGCTCCTCTCTGAGTGCCTTGTTGTATAAACTTCATGGGCAGTTGGTAGTCACAAGAAGGTGTCCTTGGCTGATCTCAGAGGCCACAATGGAACATAAGACAAGAGGCAGTCTTTCAGATACCTGGGGCCCAAGCCATTTAGGACTTTATAGGTCAAAACCAGCACCGGAAAGCTATTGGCAGTCAGTGCAGACTCCAGAACACCGGTATAATGTGCTCTGGACTACCCACTGCCGACAGAAGGCAAGCTGTCACATTCTGCACCAACTGTAGCTTCTAAACAGTCATCGGGGCAGCCCCACATAGATCGCATTGCAATAGTCTAGCTTTGAGGTTACGAAGGCATGGATGATGGTGGCCAAGTCTGAAAGAAAAGGTTGCAGCCTATAGGGTCTGGTCCTGACAGGACTTATGTGACCCTGTCACATAGAGCAATAAAATATGTCTAACAAACAAGGTAAGTGTCCTAAATTATTGGCAACAAAGTCTAGATCAGGAGGGGGTTTTGGTGCGTGTTTTTGGCAGATGAAAGAAATCTTTGTCAGAGGGATAGAACATAAGAAGATAAGTAGTGCCATACTGAGTCAGACCAATGGTCCATCAAGCCCAGCATCCTGTCCTCCGACAGTGGTCAATCATGATCGCATGGAAGAAGAAGCAACAGTCACAACGGGCAATCCATTCCCTGTTGTTCACACCCAGCTCCTGACAGAAAGAAATTCATCCCGTAAGCTACTTGGTTAATAGCCATTAATGGACCTACTCTCTAAGAACGTATCCAGTCCTTTTTAAAACCCAGCTATATTACTGGCCTTGACAACGTCCTCTGGCAACAAATTTCATAAGTTATTTATGCATTAAGTGAAAAAATACTTTCTTTTACTTGTTTTAAATCTGCCAGAAGCTAGTTTCATGGAGGGTCCCCTAGTTCTAGTACTATTTGAGAGGGTAAATAACCATTCCCTATCTACTTGTTCCACACCACTCAAGATTTTATAAACCTCTATCATGTCCCCTCTCAGTGTTCTCTTCTCTAAGCTGAAGAGACCCAGCTTGTCAAACTTCTCTTTGTACGGAAGCCGTTTCATACCCTTTATCATTCTCGTTGCCCTTCTCTGTACCGTTTCTAGTTCAGCTATGTCTTTTTTTAGATGGGGTGACCAGAACTACACACAATATTCCAGGTGTGGTCGCATCATTGATATGTATAGAGGCATTATGACATCTTAGGCTGAGGATTTCAGTGTATTGTCCACAATCAATCCCAGATCGTTTTCTTGAGTGGTAACTCCTAGTTTAGTACCCAACATTGTGTACTCATAGTTTGGGTTATTTTTCCCTATGTGTATCACTTTGTACTTGTCCACATTAAATTTCATCTGCCATTTAGATGCCCAGGCACCCAGTCTCGTAAGATCCTGTTTCAGTTCGTCACAGTCTGCTCGTGTTTCAACAACCTTGAATAACTTGGTGTCATCTGCAGATTTGATCACCTCACTCTTAACACCCTTTTCCAGATCATTAATGAATACATTAAACAGCACCGGTCCCAATACAGAACCCTGGGGCACATCACTTTTTACATCTCTCCATTGTGAAAACTGACCATTCAGTCCTACTCTTTGCTTCGTATCCTTTAACTAGTTACTGATCCATAGTAAGACACTACCTCCTATCCCATGACTTCTTAATTTTCTCAAGAGTCTGTTATGTGAGGTGTTATCTTTCTGTCCAGGCCACTTGGAATCAGGTTGGGCCAGGTTTTTTATCTAGAGAGGCCCAACGTCATTATGCTCCACAGGGGCTGGAGCCATGTCAGAATGGGGCAGGAGAGCCCCTTTGCTCCTCTCCTTTGTGCCATGGCCCTGCCCCTTAAGGAGAGTTGTGATGTCACAACACTGGGTGTTTTTAAACAAGTTGCGCTACCACACATGGGTGATAGTGGGTGTTTTTGTTGAATTGCACTTTAATGTTTTAATTGTATTTTATATATTTGTAAGGTGCCCTCAGCCTTCGGGAAAGGGTGGGGTAAAAATGCTAATAAATAAATGGCCACTCAGAAGCCACTCATTCAACCGCCCATCTGAAGGTGGTGCAGGGGAATGAGCACTCCAATGAGCCACTCAGCACCCACTCACGGAACACTGCCAAGAAATCCGGAGTGCTCTGTGCGGGGTAAGTCAAAAAAGTCTGCGGCAATGGGCACCCACACATCTCCTGCCCATATGAACTGGGGCGGCCACCCATGCCAGCAGACTGGCCTGCTGCTCATCGGCACTGTGGGTGGAGGACACAGCCTTTGCAAGTCACAGGAACTGACCACAAGCACTGAGGAGCTCGGGTTCCCAAGCACTCATGCACGGGACATGTCACTTTCAAAGGCTAGCCCTGCATGCTTCACTCTTCCCCCATGGTCCATGGCAGGGGGAGTACGAGGTGGCTGCCACGGTAGCCATGCTGGGAGCCGCCGTGTAGAATCCCTCCCCACGCACTCCACTTGAGTAGCTGCTCCGCAGCTGTGCCACTCAGCGGCCACAGACACCTCCACCCAGCCTTGCTTGTTTAAAAACTCCCTCTGAAGAAGTCAGGGCCACGTTGTAAAATGGCAAGATTCCCCCCCCCTCGGAGAATTGTGACATCACAGCAGAGCTTGGCTAGGAATAGAGGTAGGCTGGGTCCAGAAAAGTCCAACCCCATCAACACTGTACAGTGATTGCAGTGGCAACAGGACTTCTCTGCTACATTGTACAGTGAAGGATATGTTTCTCAAAATGAATGGATTCATCATTTTTAATAATATAATAAAATAATAATAATAATAATAATAATAATAA
>QEPC01014273.1:1186314-1214562 GCA_003113815.1 Sphenodon punctatus
TTTCATTGGTTTCAATGGGGACACAGCGCCCCATTGAAACCAATGAAATAAATCCGGTACCGGTATACCGGATTTAATCCGGGAATCCGGTTTTCGCAGAACCGGTAAATCCGGTAGCCGGTAATGGGCCCGGGGTCCCACCACTAATTATTATGATTGTTATATTTTATTATTGTACTTTTCTGCTTTTAAAATTGTTAGCCGCCCCGAGCTGTTCTCAGGAGGGGTGGGATATAAATTGATGAAAATAAAATAAATAAATTATCCATACAAAATAATATGTAGCCACAGGCATTTTGTGCTTTCATGTTGTTGTTTTCTATTAAAATACAGCTAATACAACTTGTTCTATAACAAACTTATCTTAACTACTGTATCCTCAATATGTTTGTTACACTTCCTTGCCCCTTATTGGTCTGATGTCCTTTCTAAACTAGTTTCTCAATTACAGACCTTTTTGGCAGTCTCTCTATGAAACCGTCTTTGGAGCTTTGAAGATCACTTGTGTTTTATCTGAAAACTCTCTGGGGCCCTGTAAATGCTTCATAAATTCTCAAAGGTCCACATCTGAAGCTCTGTTCAAGCAGACAGGCTACTATCTCATTTCAAGTATGCACACAGGTGCAGAATATTTCCTTGCAATACCACAGAGTAAGAGACCATGCAAACAAGCAAGTGTTAGGTATTAACTAATATGCATAATTAGAACCTACTCAAAAGATGAGTTACCACTAGGAGAAAGCTGTGTAGTACTCCTCCTCCTACATATTTCCAGGAGTGTATAACAGGGTGATTTTAACCCCCTCACATCTTGCTTTGTATGAGCTATGTAGTTTATGTACACTATGAGTGTATGGCATATGAATGGAGAGTGGAAGGCTGTTCTGTAGTTAGTCTGTGCTGCAACACCTTTCTGTTTTGTGACCTCTTTCTCCTTCTTCATTTCTGACCCTGAATGCTAACACCTTGAAACAGGGAGCCAGGCTAAACAGTATAGCCTGCTAGGTGACTCCTATTGGAATTGACAAATTGGAAGAAAGGAGGCAGGTTACAACGTAGCTTTTGTAAATCCAAGGAAAAGGGCACGAGCGTAGCAAAAGGAACACCAAGATAGTGTAGGAGAACAAAATGCTGGTTTTCCTGTGTTTTGTTATTTCTAGTTGGTTGGTTTTGCTGTTATGATGGATGTACCTGAACAATCTGCTCCTCAGCCTGGAAAGAGAAATAAACTTTTTGCTGTTATTTAACTTTTCCTGCTTGTTTGTTCTGTTTAAAAGACTGAACCATCACCACTTGTGCTGTCTCTGTGACAGGGTAATTACGTCTATGGACCAAAGCTGCACTTGTGCGCTTCCTGACCCCACCACAGCAGCTACTTCAGTCCTACCTCTCCCCCCGCAGCATGTTCTGGTCTGTGCATGTGCCTGAGGCGTATGCACGAACCTTGGATTGATGCTTGTTGGTAAAGTTCTTCACCATTGAAATCAGCGACTTAGCTCCCTACTAAGTTTGATTTTAAACTCAATTTTAATTGAGTTAAAAATCTTCCAGGTTTTAAAAGTATAACAAATGTGTTTAACAAGGAAGAAAACACAATAGCTAACCACCAGTAACAAGTTACTCATTTTCATTCCAGAAGGCAGGTCTAATCTTAAGAAAATCACTGATATCCATCAGATCAACACATAACACTGAGTCTCAGTCGGTGGTCCGAATCTGTCCCCTTCAAGGAGCCAATTCCCTTCCAATTGTCAACTTAGTTTTAAGCTTTATATTCAAATTCCAAGGTTCCAACAGACAGCCAGAGCAGAGCTGCTGTCTGGAAATTCAAGGCCTCTGTACTTCTGCTGTCCTGTCCTTGAGATCTTTCAGTTTTTGTTTTCCTCTTTTAATGCTAAACGTACAAGCTCTCCCACAAACACTAGTTCTCTATGCGTGCAGCCACACGATATGTTATCCCACTTTGGGTGATGTTAACACATGATGCAGTGGCTCATATGCCTGCCAAAAAGGGCTGGAGATGCATTGCATGCTAGTATTGCCCAAAGTGGGATAACACTGCCCAAAGAGGGTTAATGGTCTGCTTTCCGTGTGGCCAGACTATGCAGCTCTGCTGCACAGCAGGGTCTGCGGATCGGGCCCAGAGGAGTGTCCTCTTCCCTGCTGCCTAACAGCTGATCACAGGAAAGGGTGGTCTGGGAAGAGCATGCACCCTCTTCCCTGCCACCTAAAAGCTGATCGTGAGGGAGGGGGCCTGAGAGGAGCCACCCCTGTAATCAGCTTTTAGGTAGTGGAGAAGAGGGTGCGTACTCTTCTGTACCCCCTCCCCCATGATCTGTTGTTAGGCAGATGGGAGGAGTGCAGCCACTTCTCTGCCCCCCTCCCCCAACAGCTGCCTAGTGGCCGTGAGCCCAATCCTGCAGCACAGCAGGAGTCTGAGCATCAAGCCCCATATGGTAGGCTCTTCAGAGGGGCTTGTGGTGGCCACAGATCATGTGGCCAGCTCTCCCCGCTGGCCCTGCAATTGCCCACCCTAGGTGGGCAGTGGATCAGTCCTGCCCCAGCTCATGTGGCTTTACCCAATGTTTTGGAATAACCTTTACCATTTCAAAATGTGTAACGTAAGCATTTCCAGACAAAATTGCACCTCTTCACAATGATATATTAGCTGAACCTGTAAAATTGTGTAACCCTATTAAAAAGTTGAAAGTTATTTCTGAATTGGCTCAAGATCGCCAAGATTAAATCTGTTAGCAGGGTGAGTGACTGAATGGAATTTTTACAAATTGCATCTGAGCTATTTTTTAAATCTTAGAAATCCAGGGAATTAAATGATTTTAAGTCATGTAGTGCAGTAAGAAAAAGTGACACAGGATGCAAATCTAAAAGTGCTTGTGCAATCGGAGCTATGTTGAAGTCAATGTGGTTCCACAAGCCCAAGTGCTCTCAGGATTGAAGCTTTAGCTTTAATAACTATAATCTTGTACTGCTATCGGTACTGTTAGATGTTCAGACATAATTCACAAAGAGTAATCTTTAATTACATTGGATAATAACAGATTAACATTTTGGAGACTCCTATATTTGCGTTCTGGTTACGGCACAATGTTTGTTCTTGTTGCTAGGAAGTAGACAAAAACGATTAGTGAGTTACAGACTGGAATGTCCAGGAAATGGGTGTGTACTTACATTACTAATTAATTAATTGGTTGTTTTTTTTTAAAGTGTATTTTTAAATCTGACATAAATTAATTTTAGAATGACTAGAAATAACCAAATGTGAATGACCGGACTGTGGCATGAGAGTTTTCTTACCCTCATAAACAGTAGTTGGTCCAATGAAAGATATCATCTGAACTACTTTGTCTCCATCTCCTACATTTGGGACCAAGATGGAAACCACACACACTCTCTGGACAATACTACAGCAATTTTAAGCACACTACATACACGCTTAGTACAGGATCTGGACCACTTCACTTGCACCTAACCAAAATATTTGGATTAATGGGAATTCAGACAATCAGGACTGAATTTTAAAAATGGACTTGAAGTGAATCAGAGAAGGAGAGTTGTCATGTATTGGTAGGATTAAATTTTGGTCTGAAATAGGTTGACTGTCATGCAGTTGTGTTTATTATGTTTTTTACATTCATGCTTATATCTGCTTGTTAAGCTCTTTCAAGCAATTTCCCCCTCTGTTATAAAATGTAAATTAAAGACTGTGGCTCAGATCCTCTGTCACAACAGTGGTTAGTTCCTTTTGGGAAAGCTGACTTCCCTTTTCAACTAATTAAGATAAGAGCAATTAATAGTTTGACATTCTGTCTTTTGAAAAGATACTAGCAAGTAGTTATCCCATTAAATTGGCCTATCTTGATTGTGACCCCATATTACAAGCCTTATCTTCAGGAATCTCTACATACATTTATTTAATAATAATAATAATAATAATAATAATAGTAATAATATTAATTAATAATAATTAATAATTAATAAATTTATTTCGTGTGACCATAGGCCATTGCATACAAACGAACAAATACATAAGAGGCAAAAATGATCATAAGAAAATAAAACTAAAAAGGGATAATTTTGCACAACATCTACAAGTCACAGATGCTATTTATCCATTGATAATAGTTCTCTCCAATATACCATGTTACGCCCCTATCGTAGGAAACACCTATAAAAATTGTAATACCGTGACCCCGGAGCTCAAGAGTTCATAGGTACCTTAAATTGTAAAAATAATGATCTCAGATTAAAAACCTGCGTCAAAAATTTCATCACAGCTTGGGTTATTACAAGGGAGGTGTCGCTAAATGCTATCTCCAGCAGACAGACATCCGTCCTTCCTGGAAATTTCTCTAAGATAAAGGATAGAAGGTCCTCATGCAGTTTGTCATACAAATGACACTGAAATAAGATATGTTGAGAGGATTCCGTATATTCCATATCATATGGTCAAAGGCGGTTTCCATAAGGAATGCCACAAAAGTGTCCCTCCAACACTTTAGAGGGAAGAGCATTAAACCAAGCACATAGGAATAAATGCTTTGCCGAGAAGGTGGAGAATGATGAGAGGTAGTTTGCCATTTTCCCAGGTTCTGGGGTCCAGAACTTATAACCGAACATATACTGAGAGCTTTCTATTTTTGTGACATCCTCCTGCCTCTCTATATCACTGGTTCTTTCAAGAATCTCAGATCTAGCACCACAATAACTTTTATTAACAAAATAATTTGGTGAGAACTCCAATCTATACAAATATGATTCGATGGCTATAACCCATTTGTTATTATAAGTGTCTTCCAAAATGAGGTTAATAAGCCCCGTATTATTAGATTTAGTGATCTTAAGCCAAAATTTAAGAGAGGACTCCCAGGCTGCTCTTAACCAACTCCCCAAACCAAACTCCAACCTAACAACTGCCAAAGGGGTACCCTTTGGGATCCTAAGAAGGCTTTGAAGGAAGCTTGACTGCACTACACTGATATTTAAATTTTGCTTTTGACCAATGAGGGGAGCCCACAGCTCTGCCCCGTATAAGAAGCTCGCTTTAACCTTACTGTTGAAAACTTTGACAGCTAGATCTATTCTCTTCCCTCCCAAGCCTGCAAATTACTTCAGGATAGCTTGTGCTGCCCCTCTCGCAGCCAAGAGTGATTTCTTATAATGGTCATCCAATTTACCGGACGCATGAAAGTGAATTCCCAAATACTTAAAACTTTTGATCTGTTGAAAATGCGGACCTTCAGTGGACCAGTTGTAAATCTTAGAACTATTGAAAAAGACTATGATTTTTGATTTGTCATAGTTTATAGTCAGTTTGTTGCAAGCACAATAGCTACCTAAGGCCCTTAGCTACCTAAGTAGCCCTATATGCGTTTGTGAAACCACTGCTAGGTCATCAGCATAGAGAAGGCCGCCAACCGCTCTCAAAGCCACTTTTTTGGGGGAAAAAGCTGATTGCGCCAGGATGGGAATGACATCATTAATAAATAAATTAAACAATGAAGGAGCCAGAACACAGCCATGTCTGACTCCGTCTCACTTCAATGCTGTCTGTAACATGCCCTTGATTTATTTTGCAAACCAGTTTTAGCTTGCTGTATCCAGAAGCTTAAACATGAAATTGGGTGCATGATATGTTGCTTAAGAATAAACAAGCAAATTTGGTTTGCAGTAGACTAAGGGTTTTTACAAACGAGACATTAGCCCACATTAGCCCATACCAGGTAGGTGTCCACCTAACTGTTTATTAGGTGTTTGCCTCCACCAGAGATAGGGCCACCACCCACTGGACCTGCAAACCCCACTCATGGCGGGGTCTTGGAGAATGTGAAGCTTGCCATGCAGGCAAATGTGGGCTAATGTGTGTCCATGTCCCATCAGTTAGGTTACAGGCAGCACTTTCACACATCCAGGTCCAGCTGCAGCACCATAGAGTTTCAGGTGGAAATCCTAGGCTGTGTTCCCATCTGCGGCGGCTGTGGCGGCAGAGGAAGGGGCCAGGAAAGACGTGGCAGCGCAGAGGAGCCGGTTGACAGGAAAAGAGCTGGTGCGAATGGGGATCTGCCACGGCTTCTCTCGCGCATGTCAGGGCAGGATTTTGCACACTTACATGCGTAAGAGATGCCGCTGCAGATCCCTGTTCACTCCAGCTCTTTTCCTGTCAGCCGGCTCCTCTGCGCTTCCACGTTGTCCCTGGCTCCTCCCTCTGCCGCCACCGCCGCCGCAGATGGGAACGCAGCTCTAGAGTATCCAAGGAGCAAACGTTTCCTGCCCACTCTCTGCTCTCACTCTCACTGGCGCTGATAATGGGGGATGTCTGCAAGCACGTGAAAGACATGCCAGGGGCTGCCCGTTTATTAGACTGGTCATGCTAAACATGAGTGCGGGCTGAGTGTGGCCTTCATGGACTGAACCCAGATTGCAGAGGGTGAATGTCTCATTAGCTAACACCCTAGGAGGTCATGTACACTCTTTAGTTTATTTATACTTATCCTTTTAAACTGTTCATTTGATAATCTGTGGAAGTTGTGTTAGTTTCCAGAAATAACATGGTAGTGTTTACAAATAATTACATGGACACATTTTTTAAAGTAAAGGGCACAGGCATAGGTACCCTATGGGTCATCACCCATGCAAATGTGGCGTTTGTCAAATATGACCAAAAGCAATAATTTCTGTCATCTGCTCAGTGGCCCTGTGGAGGAAGTTAGAGGTCTCAGTCTAATTCCAGTTGAGTCAAGCCTAAGACTGTTTTTACATCACACAAATAGATTTGGTATTTTAACTGACATTCTCGTTAGAAGAATTCTGATACTAAATGGACATAGATGCTGAATGATCGATCAGCCCCCTGATGTAAGACTTGGGGAAAGGCAGGGGGTGGGGGGCGTCTTTGGTGAAGTATCTAAGTAAAGCAAAATATAATGAAACTTGTGCTGGCATTTTCCACGTTATACCCAATTTATAGGTAAATCACTCTGCAGTGTCAAATATAGTCAATCTGACCGCTCAATTAATTAAAAGAAAATTAGAAGAAAAGGTAAACAAATTAAAGAATATCAATATATATGGGTCTAATTAAGTCATTTTCCCCCTTAACAACACACTTACAGTCCTCAGAACATCCTTGGTGCTAAAGAAATAAGCACTTTGAGATGTTATTGTAATGATTTACCTTTAATCTCAAAGGAACTTAAAGGGTATTACATCAGCTCTCATGTGCAACTTTAATTGTCATATTTCCTGACTTCAGAGTCTTTAATCCTGTAACATTAATATTTGTTCATAGGTTTTTCATGTGTTTTTTTTCTTCTGCAAAGATGATACATAGTATAATGTTCCCATGTCTGGAGTTTCATTATCCTTTTCAGTAGAAAAGCCCTCTAGCAGGGTGTTTATTATAATGGGTTTTGGAAATGTGCAGTTAATAGAAATGGTTTTTGAAGTTGGGATTTTTATAGAAGAGATCCTTATAAGCACGGTTTGGTATAGAGAAGCTTGATTGTATTTAACTATTTGCCCATCAAATGACCTTAGAGTCAGTTTCCTTAAGTGAGATCCTCTTCTGAAAGTCGACAACTTTGCAGCTACAGAAGCTCAAGTCACTTCTGAGTCTTGAAGGACTGAGAACCATTAAAATTAAAATGTGGCTTGCATGGAAAACTTTCTGCATTCTACACACAAAACATTACACAATATTGTCAACTTCATGCCGTGTGAAATTCTTGATATGCTGGATGCATGAAACTGCCCAAATGAATCTATTTCAAGTGTTTTCTTGACTCCAGGCACCCTTCTAATGCTCTACTCAAGTCAACATCCATTTGTTCCAATCATTGTGTCTTGCCTCCTGAACCACCTAGAAATCTTACATGGGCATTAGGAGCTTTCCCTCAACCTTTTCTATGAGACCATGTGTTTGGACACGGTCTTCTTAGGGTGTGTTCTGACAAACAGATACTTCAGCGTAGTTAAGCCTTAAATCACTTTTACTCCTGAATTATGCGCATGTCAAGAGCTCTAAACCAATGTTATGCAGGAGTAGGAAGAGAAGTACATACTCCCGTTTGCTTTTTACTTTGAAGTAACTGTAGTCTGAACCTTTTCAGTGTTTGGGTAATAATGTTTTCCATGCCATTCAGGAAAGTTGTGAAGTTACTACATCTGTTTGTAGTTGCAGTGAGAATGGTACCAAACTGGAGTAGTTTAATCAAGTCAAAGGATGTTTTCAGACAGACAGTAGCCCCACTTCTGCTCTGCTTCACCCCCTGGGTGGCCTGTCCATCTAAAGGTGGCATGCCAGATGTTGAAGCAGAGCAGAAGTGAAGCAGGTCCAGGGCAGCCCTGCTGGTGGTTCTCCAGGACATCCTGGAGTGCTGCCAGGAGAGCAGGCTGGCTAAACCCAGGACACCATCCTGCAGTGGAACAGCAGTCTGACTGAAGCATGGAACCACAGTACTGCTCTGCTTCCAGCTGGCTATTGCCCCGGGCAACACCATAACGTTGTGGTTGCTGTGGCAGGGTGCAGCCTGAAAGGGCCACTACCCCTTTAAGAGCAGAAGCTTAAGGGCTGGGCATGGTGTGGCAGAACCAGTCCTGAGGGATGACTAAGGGCTTGGGAGAGCCAGCCCAGCAGGGATATGCAATAGAGACAATGAAGTATAGTTGGGAATGAAAGCTACCAGCCTGTTAAAGGACTAAAAGACCAGCCACGCCCACTCCTGGTATAAGAAGAGGCAGCCTACAGGAGAGAGATCAGTCTGTGCCTGGCTATGGTCAGGGAAGCATCTCTACTGAGAGCTGGGGTTTCAGTAGGATGCCTGTCCAGGGTGCTGAACCAAAGCTAGGAAGGACTGGATGAAACTAGATTGAAGGGATAAGCAATGATGGTGCCCAGGAGCTTGGTACCCGGATCCCTGCATGGTGTTTGAGTGGCCTGAAGCAGCGAGAGGCTTGTCTGCTCAGAAGAGGGACTGTGCTTAACCATGAGGGGCTAAGGTGTGGAACCCAAGCCTGGAGTATACAGCAGTATGGACTATGTGTATGATGCTGTGGGAAACTGAATAGCCAGCCAAAGGCAAGGGACCTGGCTGAGCTGCAATTAGTTAGGGATGGGGTTGCTAGAGGGCTGCTTCTTGGCATTAGTGAGGTGGAGCAGCAATGGGACTGCAGGGTGAGGCAGATGAGCTGTCAGCCCAGAGATGGCAGAGAACTGTGTATGTGCCTGTGTATAATTTCCTGAAGGGATCGTATATAGCATGAATAAAGGATGGAGAGTTAATTAGCAGCAAGCGGCTGACTGAGTGAGTTGAATTCTCCAAGTGAAAGTGACAGACAGGTCTGATCCTGCATGGACTTATCCCAGCAAGACCGCACCCTGTTTCAGTCACTCTGGCCTGCAACTCTATGGTGTGTGGGCAGAGGAGGTATGTGGCACGGGCAGACCACGGGCCAAGGAACCTAGGGGGTCTGTTTAAACCTGACCCAGGCGAGGCTGGACATGGACAGATGTGCGCCCCTGGGGGTGGCCAGCCCTGAGTCTGTCCAAAAACACCCAAAGTAGTTATTTCATTGAATGCTGTTTATTAGAATGTGCCCCTAGATTTAATTAATTAATTAATTGATTGATTGATTGATTAAATTCATATTTATACCTTGTCCTTCCCCGAAGGCTCAGGCCAGCTTACAAAATACAATTAAAAAACATTTAAAATACAACCCTCCCCCCAAACCCAACCCACTCCACCCCACCCCCCCAACAACCACTGCCCACCTAATCTCTCTATCTGTCCCCACCTGCCAAATGCTTTACAAAAAATAAAGGTTCCTGTGTGTTCCTGTGGGTCTTCAATTTACTTTTCAGCATGTATCTCTGGGCTTAACCTAGCATGCCAGAGACCTGCACCCTTTCTTAACTGTGTTTGTTGGCACAGATCCAAGAAAGCACTTTAGAATGTGAAGAACACAATTCCTATTCAGGACAGCACTTATGCACGAGACTTTTAAGTATGTTTTACATACTGAGATAAAGGTGCACATAAGTGGAGTTCTCAGCTCTCCATCCGCTGGCCTCCGAGTGACCTGGCATTTCCAGATACTGGCATTTCCAATATCCTGTGGACTTCAGCAGAGAAATCCTATTCCTGAGAATGATGGGAAAACAGGTTCATATATGCTGCAGAAGTGAGGGTATATTAATCATTGCTTTCTGAATAAAGAGACCAAGATATGGCAAACTAATAATTATGTGATCGATGCAGGTAAACTGCTAAAAAATATTTAAACACAGAAATAAATACTATAAAGTCCATGCTCTGATGTGCTTACAATTAGAACTGGGTTAAAAAAATTTGTTACTGCTCCCAAATTTTCAACATGTTGCAGTTTTTATGTTGCAGACTGACAACTGTATTGTAAATTTGAAATTTTGACAGCTGTATAATAAAGGATTGAAGGGTTAATTTAGTACCCATTGAGGCCAGAGAGACGTTGGTATATCTTTTTTTCTTCCTACTTTTAGATAGGTACAAAATTACTAAACTGAGGAGAGATGGCACGAAATCACCCACCTTTATCAACATCTGAATGCTCCATTGCAATTCATCTTAATATTTGGAACTACAGTATTCAATAGAAGTTATTTATAAAAGGAGTCACTTGATATTTTAGTACAACAACAATAATATTATGCTATATTCTGCACCTGACCTTCGAATCCTAAAAATCTACTTCTGTCAGGCTTTCTCTTCCTCCTCACTACCCTAGATTCTTTAGTTGTACTTCCTCTCTATACCATCTTTCTGTAACTAAGCCAAGCGTGTGCACCCTGCAGTTTCTTGACTTCATGAATGTATTGCTGTCTCTCCCCTTTGTCATACACCCCTCATCAATTCTAGACTGTAAGACCCTTGGGGAAGGGACCCATCTCTTCACAGATGTACACCTCAAGGCACATTGCTGGGACTTATAACAATGATAATATACCCAGATTGCAAATGGAATTATGTGGTTTTGGAGGCCTGCTGGAGGGCGACTGGCTAAACCAGTACTAAAGCTTACTGAACAAAAACTAGGCCCGTAAGCCTTATACGGTGCTAAGGTATGGGGATCCTCTGTACTGGCTAATCTAGAACCTGTCTAGAATAAGATACTTAGGTCTGTTCTTGATGTGCCTAAGTGCACACCTCCTTGTATGGTGTGAGCAGAAACTGGCATTTTACCTTTGGAAATGAAGGCTAGAATTTGGATGTTTACTTATTGGCTATGGCTCAGAGATATGCCTGCTGATTGCTTGCCAAAACTTTGTTGGAATGAGCAAGCCAATTTTGACTTTACCCTGAGCTAGAAGAACAGTTTAGACAAAATTCTTAGGCTAGCTGGATTCTCTTTTGATTTTTTAATAGTTATCCTAAGGCCAGGGCCAAAGCTATATTTAAAATATGTATGAGAGATAATTATATTCAAGGTACTGTAAATTCAACATTTACCACCAGCTTGAAGAGTATTTAATGTATATAAAAAGCTTCACAATTCATAAAGCTCTAACTTTGCTCAGGTTTAATTTGATGCCTTCAACTCTGTTGGAGGGTAGATACAATGATATTCCTTACAAGTTAAGATTTGTCCTTGTGGTTTGAATCAGGTTGAGAATTTGCCTCACTACCTTTTCAGTTGTCCATCTTCAATGGTAATATGTTGTAATTTGATTATCCTTCTTTTAGCAGGAAGAGAGTTTTTAGACATCCAGACAAAAATGTCCTTTTTGTTGGTAAATTCTAGTAAATCTGTTATGATGAAGGTAGCCAATTTTGTGCATGCTTTAGAAACACAGAGACATAGTTATACTTTGAAGCCTAATAAATCTTGTAATTAAACTTTATAACATGCTTTTTATTTCTGTTCTTTTATTAGTTTGTGTATTGGACTGCTTTTAATAATTGTTTATTAACTAGTATTTATTTTTGTTATAACCATTGGTTAAGACAAATAAAATGGTTTTTTTATGGATAATGATAATATTGCTTTAAAGTATGAGTCATTGACCAGGCACTGAACAAAGTAGAGACTTTATAAACCAAAGATGGTCCATGATGCAAAAAGCTTACAGTTAAGCCTGGGTTGAAATTTTGATTTCTATGTTGAATCATCTACTTTACAAACTAAACATAAGACAAAGGGTGTTTTCAGACATTACGAGATCACAGTCAACCACAGTGAACCACACACAACCCCGTGGCGAGGCCAAAGGGCCCTGAACGTCTGTTCGGCGGCTGCCAGATGCTCACCACAGTCAATCCCCAGCAGGGGACAAAATCAACCACCCTTCCAGAGGTCCGTCCCGGACCATCTCCGAAAGCGTGGTCAAAGCAATTCCCACCAGGAAACAACAAAAAGTTTGAACGGCAACCACCGGCAAGCAACCATCAAGCAAAATGATTCCCAGCCAGGGACAAAGCACGCAGCGACACTGCCAGGCAATGAGCAACAACACGGGCCAGGGAGGGAGATTTAAAGGGCACACAGCAGCAGGGGGATGTGACGGGATGGAGCAAGGCAGAAGGGAGAGGAGAGCAGAGGGCGAGAGAGTAAGGAGGAGGAGGAGGAGCAGGTGGAGGCGCAGGCTGAGGAGGCAGTGGTCGTGTTGCACATGGAGGCGGTGGAGGGACAGCAGCCGCAGCAGCAGCAACAGCAGCAGCCGGGACAGCCCACCCCGGAGACGACAACTGGCCCCGGGAACAAGGCACCCCGGAAACGGGTTAGGGGACTGAAGGGGGGGTGCAAGGGCACAGGGGCACCAAGGGAGACTGGCGGGCCAGCAGGGGGGGACGGAGGAAGGCCGCGGGGATGAGGCAACCCGGCAACCAACACCCCCCCTTATGACCGACAGACACGGAACCGGGCCCAGGAGCCCAAGCCCCTGGAGGAGACGGGCGGTGGCCAGGAGGCAGAGGAGGAGGACCGGGAGGGCCCACGCTGGAGATGGCCGTATCACCGAGGGAGGCAATGGGGGCACAGGGAAACGCAGGACTTTATTAGGATCTGGGGGACCCTGGAGCATCAGCTGGAGCTCACGGTCAACCAGAGGAACAAGCATGTCTACCAGGAGATCGTGCGGGACATGGAGGCGGCGGGGCACCACAGGACCATGGCCCAGTGCAGATCGAAGGTCAAGGAGCTCAAGAGGGGGTATAAGGCCATGCGGGAGAACAACCGGCAGTCCAGGCACGGAGCCCGGACCGCCCCCTACTATGACGCCCTGGACCGCATCCTGCACATGAAGGGCTCCATTGTCACCTTGCGCCTCGTGGGGAGTGCCATGGTCCAGGGCAGGGAACGGGCCGAGGTACCCCCCCTCACTGTCCCCCTAGAAGGCACTGGCTCCAGGGGCCCTGCCCCCCAAGAGGAATGCCCTGGGACCTCAGGGATTAGCAGGTCCCCCTCACGCACCAGCCCTGTGAGTCCCCAGCCCCTGTCCGGACCGGGAGAATCCGAGGCCGGCAAACTGGTTACCCTCAGCCAGTGGACACAGGGGGACCCCAGCAATACTGAGGGACCGACCTCAGAGGGCTCCAAGACCAACATCGAGGGTAAGCAAGCGGGTGGGAGGGGACACGGTCTGAGGGGGATGGGCCAAGGGGAGGAGGGGGGCACACCGGGCACTGGGATGCCCCCAGCAACCCTGGACACCCCAGACCATGGGAAGGGGCCTCGGGGGGCCGCAGGGGGACACTTTCAGCCCACCCCCGCCCAACCCCTCCCATATCCCCACAGGGCATGGCACACCCCGGCACCTGCGACAGGTGGGAGGGGGGCCTGGGCACAGGGGAATGCCGGGGGAGGGCACCAGCCACCAACCAGAGGGGGGGCCCACGACCCCCCAGCCGTGCCACGGGATAGGGGGAAGGCATCTGGGGCATCTAACCAACCCCTAATGTGTACCCCAACAGGGCGACCCAAGGGGCCCCAGCAAGCCGGCCCCGTGCCCCCAGCGCAACGGATGCAGGAGCACCAGGCACGGGTATGGCGCCAGAGAGAGGAGCAGGTGGAGGACATAGTCCACTCAACCACCAAACAGGGCGAGCAGATGATCGCGATTATCGACTGGATGGAGGCGGCCACTGAAAGGGCCGTGTAACAAGCGGAGGCAAGGGACCGGAGGCTGCAGGCGGAGATGTGAATGGAACGGAGGCTGGAGTGCCGGGAGCACAGCAGGCAGGTGGAGGCGTTTGGGCGGCTGGAACAGGCCATCGACAGGATGGTGAGGGAGCATTCAGCCAAGATGGACCTCTTCCAAGACATCGGCACATCACTGCTCCTGCACGCGGGGACCATGAGCACGTACGTGATGGCAGCCGCCCCGCTGGGCAACCTGCCCGCCCCGGCCCCGATGCCAGGCCCCTCAGCGCCCCCTCCGCCACCGCCCCAGACGCCGGCACGCCCCCTGGGCCCACGCATCTGCCTCCCAGTTCCTGTAGGCCTCTGGAGGGAGCAACCACCCAGGGGGGCCCCTCCGGCCCCGGGTCTGCCCTCCCTCCCACCACTGCCTGCCCCTCCAGACACCGAGACATCTCAGGACACTGTTGGGGACACGGACAGCGGGGGGGAGGGGAGCTCCCTGAGCTTCACAGTGCCCACAAGGTGGCCGAGGGGGAGGACCCGGAGATGTGGGGGATGGGAGGGAAGGAGGGGAAGGGGGAGGGTGGCCTGAGGGGTGGGGACATGGCACCGGGAGGTGGGTGGTGGTGGTGGTGGCACCTGTAGGTGGTGGTCACAATAAATGTACGGGCACAACAGTAGCCTCCATGGTTCTGTTCAGGGGCCCGGGGCTGGGGGAGGGTGATAGTCGAGGGGCGCACCCAGGGTGCTAGTGGAGGCCCCGGGGTGGTGGAGACAGGGAGGGGTGCCCTTACACCTCGGCCTCCCAACTGATCCACCTGGCCAGGGCTCCATGGTTGCACTTTGCGTACCGGTACTCCCACGGGTTCTCTGCGTTCACATAGAGTGGCACGGGGCCGGGAGGGCACCGGGGCACGGGGTTGTCAAGGGCAGCCCCATCGGTCTTGCACATGTTGTGCAGCACACAGCAGGCTCCGATCACCAGGGCCGAGGTCTCCACCGTGTAGTCCAGGCGGCCCGTGAGGCTCCTCCAGTGCTGCTGGAGGGCCCCAAGGGCCCTCTTGACCATGGTCCTGCTTGCACACAGGCGGGTATTGTACAGCGCCTCCACAGGGTTCCTAGTGACTGTGTACAACTTCATCAGCCACCAGGTGAGTGGGTAGGCCAGGTCCCCCAGGATGCAGGGGGGCATCAGCACCCCCTCGATCCAGGTCATCCCCATGTCCGCAAAGTCCCCGCGGTACATCTGGGCATAGAAGGGTGAGATGGTCATGATCCGGGTTAGGAGCTGAATTCTATTTGAATAGCAAGACACAAAAACCTTTACACTTGCCTGCGGGCTGCTGGCAGTAGCTTCCTCAGTGATTCCGCTGCCCAGTAGCGCTCTCCTGCTACTCCTCGCCAAATGTCTCTCTGGCTGTAGGCGCAGTCTGTGCTTTATAGCGCCTCCCTTGCAGGTCGCCTGTCAGGTGAGGCCACGGCTACACACGTTCAGGTGTTGCTCTGCCTGTTGTTTCCAAATCCCAGGGCTGCACTCAGTATATCCCGGCAGTTATGTCCTCGGTTAGGAGCTGAATTCTTTGGGGTTTTGTCTCCATCCCCCACAGAAGCTAGTTTAAAGCCCTCTTAACTAGGCTCATTATTATTATTATTTATTTGTAAATTTATAAATGTATTTTATTTATTTATTTATGCATTTA
The DNA here is from genome assembly GCA_003113815.1 of Sphenodon punctatus. Lineage (NCBI taxonomy): Eukaryota > Metazoa > Chordata > Lepidosauria > Sphenodontia > Sphenodontidae > Sphenodon > Sphenodon punctatus. The sequence goes on from QEPC01014273.1 coordinate 1,202,148, forward strand.
TACCCCGCTCCCTCCTGCCTCAGGCAGCTCAGAGCGGCTCACAGCATATAAAATATAATAAAATGCAAACAATAGCAATATAAAATTCATAAATAATAAGCAATTTAAATAGTACAAATAAAAACAAGTGGTGTGAATAAGAAACATAAACCCTCCCCTCCCACCCTAACCCTCCCGTCCACCAAACGCCTGGTGAAAGTGGAATGTAAGAAGATTCGGGCTGAGGTGGACATCCGCCAGAAAGGAGTTCCACTGCACTGGAATGGCCTCTGATAACACCTGCCTGTCAGTCCCCACCCGTCTATAGTGGGGAACCCCCAGGAGGGCAGCCCCCGACAACCGCAAAGGCTGCCCAGGGACCCAGGAAGTGAGTCAGTCCCTCAGATAAGCAGGGCTCAGACTGTTTGGAGCTTTATAGGTAGGCACCAGCACCTTGAATTGGGCCTGGAAGACTTTAGGCAGCCAGTGCAGAGCCCAGAGCACCGGCATAATGTGCTCCCTGTGACCTGTCCCCGTGAGCAGATGGGCTGTGGCATTCTGCACTAGCTGCAACTTCCGAACTGTCACCATGGGCAGCCCCACGTGGAGCGCATTACAGTAGTCTAGCCTCGAGGTAACAAATGTATGGATGACAGTGGCCAGGTTGGAGTCTGAGATGTAGGTGTGGAGCTGTCTCACCAGATGTAATTGGCGGAATGCACTCCTGGCCACAGCCAACACCTGGAGATCCAGATACAGGGCCCAATCCAGGTCCAGGAGCACCCTCAGGCTCCTAACACGAGATGACAACACGGGGCAAACCTTGTCAATAACAGGTAATAGCCCCTCATCAAGAACCCCAGACCCGCCAATGAGCATCACCTCTGTCTCGTCGGGATTCAGTTTCAGTTGGCTTGACCTCATCCAGTCCTCCACAACTGTCAAGCACTGGGAAAGCACCGAGACCACAGGACCTGAGTTGGATGAAAAAGATAGGTACAGTTGCATGTCATCAGCATACTGGTGACAATGAATTCCCCATCTACAAACAACCTCTCACAAAGGCTGCATATAAACACTGAAAAAGAGGGGGGACAAGATGGTACCTGTCCTGCATAGCAGTGAGTGATTGAAGAGCCTGAAAAAGGCTTATATCTAGCCTGAGGACTGGGAAACCCAAAGCCTCTAAGGAATTGTATATAGACTATAAATATAGGAGGAACTGGTGTACGGTTATAGGATTTTGTATTTATGATGGAGAATTGTGTGAAATAGACATTGGAGCGATCATTTTCGTGAAAGGCTGATAATGTGGACAGGATCCTGCAAGTACTCAACCCCAGGTACCCTCCTGTTACAGTTGGTCTCATTGGACCTCAGATAGGCTTATTCGCATGTTCTGGTATGCCCAGAAGATCAGGAATGGTTATGCTTTTATTATGCAGGGGAACTCTGACAGTACCGGGCTTTCCCCTTTGGTATATTATCAGCTTCCAGAACATTCACAAAGGTGTTGGTAATATCAGTAGCCAACTTAGACAAGAGAGGAATGCATGTATATCCCTATTTAGATGACCTGCTGAACCAGTTGGCCACAGAGGATTAAGTTCCAGGACATCCAGGCCACCATGCAACATCTACAGAGACACGGCTTTCTCATAAACCAATGAATAAGCCACCTACATCTGACACAGCACATTCAGCATACTGGAGTAGTTGTGGACACCTTGTCTTGCAAGGCATTCATCTCCCCAGAGAAACATGACAAAATCAGACCTCTGAACGCCAAGGTCAGATGGCTAGTAACTCCCGGTTACATACTTTGGCCAGCTAACAGGGTTCCTGATGTCATGGATCCATTATATTCAGTGGGTAAGATTCCACACGAGGCCCCTCCAGTCCTTTCTATGTCTTTTCTAGAGTCAGATTGCAGAAAATCAGAATCCTTGGGGCAACTCTTCCTGCCCAAGTCAAAGCCCCCTTAATTGGTGGATGAGTCCATTCCATTTTGAAGAATGTCACCCAATGGATCCACACAGGGTGACCATCACAACAGACATCAGCTTGAGGTGAAGGGGAGTGCTCTGGGGTCCCTTTTGGTGTAGGATGTCTGGTTATCACAGGAGGTGAAGCACAGTATCAACTGACCAGAACTGAGAGCCATCTTTCGGACTTTGGAGGCCTTCTCCACAGATACAGAGGTGGCACATGTTTATTCACATTGGCAACATGATGGTGAGAGCTTATATAAACTATCAAAACTGATCAAAATCTATAAGTCTTGCCTGAAAGGCTGCAAATCTGTGTCAGTGGATGGGGAGGCACATACTCTCCATAAAGGAAATTCACATAAGGGAAAAGGACATTATTCAGGCTGATTGGCTCATTAGACAAGTAGTGGCTCCAGGAGAATGGTCTCTACACAAGACCGCCCTTCAGCAGATTGCACAGACCCTCGGAACTCCAGTCATTACCCTTTTTACATCTCTGGAAAATCACTAGGTCTCAAGTTATGTAGCCAGAACAAAGGAGCGGAAGCAATGGATGTGTTGTCCCAGGAGTAGCCACCCAGCCTACTGTATGCTTTCCCACTATTCCCTCTGCTCTCACAAACCATCAGAAAGATCAAAAAGGAAGGAGCAGTGGTGATCTTGGTGGCACTTGCATAGCTTTCTAGGTAATGGTATTTTGACTTAAAGAAGCTCATTATCGTTTCACCTCTCCTGCTCCCTCTGTTGCCGGATCCTCTGTCTCAAGGGCTGCTGGTCTCCAAAAAGACAGAACTGCAGCTGACAGCCTGGAAATTTAACACCACTCTCTTACTCAATTAGGCTATTCTGAGGCATTGGTGGCCATGTTACTGTCTTCTGGAAAACAATCCATGAGAAGGATATACAGCAGTGCATGGCAAAGATTTGCTGTATGGACTGCAGACAAGAACCTTGATCCATCCCAGGCCAAGACTGCAGATGTGCTGGAGTTTCTACAGGCAGGAATGACTCAAACCTAACCTTATCCAGACAACCTATGGGAGAGTATTGAGGTGTGGGTTCTCCAAAAGGTTCTCCTCCCACATGTGGAGATTCATGAGGGCAGCCTGATTTATTTCTCTGCCAATGGTTCATAGGTTTCCCTTGTGGAACCTGCACTTAGTGATTATAGCCCTCATGCAGCCACTGTTTGAACCTCTTGCGGAGGTTTCACTTTATTTTCTTTCTATCAATACCGGATTTTAAAAATTGTCGCTACATTCACTAAGAGGGTATATAAGTTAGGGGCCTTGTCCTTTGACCTAGGGTAATTTCAGACATTACGTGATCGCGGTTAAACATGGACAATCCCCTGTGGTGGCGGATGGTCGCATAACGTGTGTTTGCTCGCCGCCAGATGTTCACGGTGAACCACCGTTGGTGAGCAAATTAACCACGCTTTCGAGGATGGTCTGGGCACCAACTCTGAAAGCGTGGTTAATTGAACCATGGCCCAGAATCGACGGCCGGTAACGTCTGTTACCACCACCGATTCCGGGCTGTGGTCCAGACCCCAGGACAGAATCGGGTGCAGCGGCCAGATTGGTCGCTGCGTCCGCCCGTCTCCCAGAGGGCAGGCGGCCTGGGGAGCGTGGGGGGGGGGGCGGGGCTGTGCGGCCACACATTGCACTGCGCAGCCCCGCCCCCTCCCCCAATTCCCCACCGGAATCAGCTGGCACATCTGTTGACGGGCCATTTTGATTCCAGCGGGGAATCAAAAGGTGATTCCGTGATGGGGCCAGTAGGCGCCCCGTTACATCTGAAATCACCCAATGATCTATGTACTTTTATAGAGAGACAGTTATCCTGAGATTAGGCCCTTCTTTTATTTGAAAATCAATTTTACCGTTAACAGACGATGCTTCCTACATTCTGCTCTAATCTATCCCGCCATTTAGAGAGAAATCGACATAAGCTTGATGTTAAGACAGCCTTTAAGACAAACAAAGTTTGGACTCAGGGATTCAGACAGCCCTCCACTTTATTAATATCATATAGCCATTCCTCTAGAGGCAGGAAGGCCTCCAACCTAGTTATCTCTAAGTGGATTACTTTTTGTATAGCAAAAGCTTATAGGGTATCTGTATTGACACTTTCTCAGTCCACCTTTTTCATTCCCTTAGGGAAGTGTCCACTTATCGGCCTATCAGTCACATGCTTTATGCAAAGAAATATATAAAGCTGCCATTTGTGGTGGTCCTGCATTTATTTAATCAACAGGCAGTGCACTATCATGTACACACCCTGGCCTCAGCTGAGGCAGCTTTCAGATGCAGTGACTTGCAGTCAGTCCTTTCTTAAAGCAGTGGTAGAGTGGGGTGCTGCAGGTACTGCTTTGGTTCCCTCCCTATAATTCCATCGGAATTTGGTTCTGATGTATCCCAAAGTTCAGGACCGCTGTCCCCGAGAACTGAAGAATAATTGAAAAATTGGTTTCCTAACCTTGGGGATTTTTCTTCTGGAAGGTCTCTCAGGGACCGCATTTCTTCCCACCCTTGTTATTTAGCATGTTGCAGGTTTCTAGTAATGCTACTTCTCAGCTAAGGTTGGGTTAAGATTTTGGATGATATCAAGTTGTGTTTAACTTTGGAAAGTACTTTACTGGAGTGCCCCAACTGTTGCCAAGGCCCTGGGAATCCCCCCTCCCCCCCCCCGGTGACCACTCTGCTGTCCCTCCCCCTCCAGGTAACCATCCATTACAAAGGGGAGCTGCCCTGAGGGCATCGCCCTCTGGGCGACGGCTGAAGGGTGCCGCCAAAGGGCGAAGTGTTGTTCGCAGGCCATTTGTGGACAGAGGCGGTGGAGGCGGACACCATTGTTATCATTGTTGCTCTGCAGAGTGACCCCAGCACAGTGACAGCGGCCTGGACAGTGCCTCGCCCCCCACCCCTCCTTGGGTGGGAGCAGAGGGGTGAAGATACTGACTCAGGGGTGGAGTCTTATACTTCTTGTGTGGGGAATTGTGTGTGCGGAGGGGTAATATTTGGGCAGTGGGTGGGGCAGTTGGGGCGTGTATGTGGGAGGGGGTTAACGGCCTCCCTCTGGTGGCAGGAGAGGGAGGCTGGGGGTGGTGTGGAGGGGAATCCCTGGTGTGAGCAGGGAGGAGGGTTGCCCGCCGGTGACAGAGGTGGGCAGGGGGGTTTGGGGGTGAGGTCCCTCTCGCCAGCCTGTTGGGGCAGTCCATGGAGGGTGGGTGTCTAACAGGGTTCTCTGAGGATGGGAGGGCTTCCACAGCTATCGGGGTTGTTACGGGTCGGGGGCGATATGGTCTACAGGGGAGGTGTGTTCCATCAATGAGGAGGGAACGGTGCCTTGTGCCCATTCCCCTCTCAACCCCCCACGCAGGTAGGTTGTGGGTCGAGGCCTAGGAGACCCCAGGCCTTGGTCTGGTGCTGCTGAACGAGAGGTCGGTTGTCAATAAGTCATCTACCATACGGGAGTTAATCCTGGAGTGGGACGCCAACCTCGTGTGTATTACAGAGACCTGGCTGGAAAATGAATCGGGCCCTATTCTGGCCAACCTTGTTCCAGCTGGGTTCTCTGCAGCATCAGCTTCAGCTGGAGGGCCAGGGGGGGGGAGGGGGGGCGTTGTAGCCATTGTTATCAAGGATGCATTGTCTTTTAGGAGGTATCTGGTTCAGGCTTCACCAGGTGTTGAGTGTCTCCATCTTATGTTGGATTTGGCCGGGGACAGATTAGGGGTACTGCTGGTGTACCATGCACCCAATTGCCCGGTGGCATCCATACATGCTTTTGCTGATCTGGTGTCAGATGTGATTCTCTGGACCCCTAGATTAGGGGTCCTGGGGGATTTCAACATCCACACTGACACCGATCTTGGAGGAGCGAGGCATGAGTTCATGGCCTCCATGACAACCATAGGCCTGTCCCAAATCATCTGTGGCCCCACACATGAGGAAGGACATACACTGGATTTTGTTTTCTGCACCGGCCTTGAGGCGGGCTGTCAGTTAGTAGGAGTCAGGGGGATGGAGTCTTTGTCATGGTCTGACCATTACCTCCTTAAGGCATGCATTCTGGCACATGTAAGTCCCCAACGGGTGCAGGACCTATTAGATGGGTCCGCCCCCAGAGACTTATGGAGCCGGATCGGTTCCGGAATGCTCTGGGGGAGTTTCCCCTGGACCTTGACACCCGCTCTGTCGATGATCTCGTAGCCTTCTGGAACACCTTGTTGGCTGAGACCATTGACAGAGTGGCTCCCAGGCATCCGCTGCCCTCCCAAGTCTCCCCACTGGTCTGCTTGGTTTACTGAGGGCCTGTGGTGTTTGAAGCGGGAGAGCAGGCAGTTAGAGTGATGGTGGTGCTGGACTCGCGATGAGTATGCTCAATCACAGCATAACAGCAGTTTAAAGGCCTATGCTGTGGCGGTGCAGGCAGCAAAGAAGCAGTTCTTTGCTTGCCTCATTGCATCTGCAAAGTCATGTCCATTGGAGCTTTTCCGGGTGGTGAAAAGCTTGGTCAGTCCTGCCTGCCTCCACCTGGACCTGGAGCAATCCAGTGACTGCTGTGACCGGTTTATTGAGTACTTTGTAGATACGTTCGCTTGCATCCGCCACGATTTCGGTACCGCAGTTATTGCAGAGGATCATCTTGGGGCTATGGACGGGGAATCCTGTCCTGTTTTGTGGGATCGATTTCAGATGGTGTCGCCTGCCGATGTGGAGTCCTTGTTGGGATCTGTTTGTGGCACCACTTGCGAACAAGATCCATGCCCATCCTGGTTGGTGAAAGCCAACCAGGAGACGTTACAGCCGTTGCTGGCTGGTGTGTTTAGTGCCTCCCTTTGGGAGGGCAGGGTGCCTGACTGCCCGAAGGAGGTTGTGGTTAGGCCCCTGCTCAAGAAACCATCTCTTGATGCTGATGCTCCTGCCAGTTATCGGCCGGTCTCTAACCTTCCCCTTTTAGGGAAGATTATTGAACGGGTTGTGGCACGGCAGCTCTAGGAACATCTGGACTGCACCGGTTTCCTTGACCCCTTTCAGTCTGGTTTTCGGCCTGGGTATGGTACGGAGACTGCATTGGTGGCCTTGGTTGACGATCTCTGTCTGGCATTGGACCAGGGTCGTCAGACCTTACTGGTCCTGCTGGACCTTTTGGCTGCATTCGACACAGTCAATCATGAGGTGTTGGTGACTCACCTACGGGACCGTGCCGGGATTGGCAGAATGGTCTTGGACTGGTTTAGTTCGTTCTTGGCCAGGAGAACTCACCGGGTGAACTTGGGGGAGTGTACGTTTCTCCCCCGGGACCTCACGTGTGGAGTCCCGCAGGGTGTCATTCCGTCCCCCCTCTTGTTTAACATATATATGCAGTCGTTAGGGGAGATTGTGAGAGGGTTTCAGTGCATGCAGTGTCATCAGTATGCTGATGACACTCAGCTCTACCTCTCCTTTTCCATCGACCCAGGTCACGCAGTCTCCCTATTTTCCCAGTGCCTGTCAACTGTGGGGGCTTGGATGAGGTTGAGCCATCTGCAATTGAATCCTGACAAGATGGAGGTGATGTTGGTGGGTGAGGACTTGCGGGGCCTGGGGGTGGTTGAATGTCAACTTGTTGGGAGGGGTTTGCCTTCCCATGGTCTCTCAAGTGCGGAGTCTGGGTGTGCTCCTCGATTCACGGCTCAGCCTGAAATCTCAAGTTGTAACTGTGGCGGGGAGTGCATTTCGGCAGTTACATCTTGTCTGGCGGATTTGGACATATCTTTCAGACTCCGACCTCACCACTGTCATCCATGCCTTCATCATCTCGAGGCTGGATTACTGCAACGCACTGTACGTGGGGCTGCCCGAGAAGCTGGTCCAGAGGCTACAGCTGGTGCAGAATTCCGTGGCTTGTCTCCTTACGGGAGCAAGCTACAGGGAGCACATGACACCAGTGCTCCGGGCTCTACACTGGCTGCCTATAAAGCACCAGGCCAAGTTCAAGGTGCTGTTTTTAACCTTTAAAACCCTTCATGGCCTGGGACCTATTTATCTGCGGGACTGCCTCACTCCCCATGTGCCCATGCGACCCTTGAGATCATCCGTGGGAGCCTTTTTGGAGGCAAGGTGGGTGGCCACCGATGATAGATCCTTTTCGGTGGCTGCCCCTGTGCTGTGGAATTCGCTCCCAGAGGAGGCTCGGTTGGCTCCCACTCTCCTGTTATTTCGGTGTTTATGTAAGACCTGGCTGTTCCGCCAGGCCTTTGGTAAGGGGAAGGGGTAGGGTGGGCTGGGTAGGGTGGGAGGGTTGTTATCCCCCCCTCCCCCGCATATTTGTGATTTTAAAAATTGTTTTGTTGAATTGTTTTATATTGTTGTACGCCGCCCCGGGCTGCCCTGTGGGCAGGAGGAGCGGGCTAAAAAAAATATTTATAAATAAAAATAAATAAATAAGCCTGGGTTTTCATTTTGGAAGTTGGCCTTTTATGACTGGATATAGGATTACCCCTAGAGTAGAGAAATGTTTTCCAGAATAAATATTTTGAAGTACAAAACTTAATTTTTTTTGTTTTACTTTGAAGTTAAGTCAGTGTTGAAACTGACTTGAATATCAATCTGCAAAAATCCCAGATCGTGGTTTTAGGGAGGAAAAAGGCCACTAAACACAGATGGATTATAAAGGGCAAAGAATTTCTCCCGGTAAATTCTTATGTCTATCTTGGAATTTCCTTATCTGACAATTTCTCTTGGAAGTGGCACAAAAGCTAATTGTGATAAAGGCCAATGCGGCGTTAAGAGGTATTTTATGGCTAGCCAGGCAATTTGGGGGGATTTGCATTTCATCCGTTTTGAGTGTGTTCAGGGCAAAAATTCAAATTTTACTGACTTTCGGCTCTGAAGTCACTCTGACAGCTGATTGCCAAGCTCTTGAAATTGTCCAAAATAAATTCTTGAGGCAGTTATTGAGAGTGCCACAGAGTGTTCCGGCTGCTGTGGTCAAGGCTGAGACAGGAACCCTGGCTATTGGCTGTCTGAGAAGATAGTCAGCTCTTGGGTAGTGGATCAGACTGAGCAGGCAGAGCAGGGATTCTTTGCCTGTGCTCTGCTTGAGGGAAGAACTGGAGCATTCAGGAGCTTTCCCTTATCCCTGGATTTCCCAAATATCCTATCTGACGATCTTGTGGGTCTGTCATTTTCCTGCTTTTGGGGGAAAAGTATACCTTTACAAAAAAGTTTGATGAAGCTCAGGTTGAGCGACATTTCCAGTCAGGAGGATTTGGCAACACTGGCTGCCTGGAGGGTTGCCCCCTGGCTCCATCACTTTAAGAAACTTCATGAATTTGAGGTATACCTCGATTATTTGAGCAAACCTAAGCTATGAAGGGCCTTTATACAGATATGTTTTCAACTCCTCCCCTCTGCGATTACCAAAGGTCGATATGAGAATATACCGTATGAGAAATGGACTTGCCCTTGTGCAGATCTTGAGATAAAAGACTTAAAACACTTTCTCTTTGACTGTCCTTTATATGATGCTTTAAGACAGAATTGGCTGACTGCATTGTGGAAAGAGAGAGGATATTTATCAGCTGCTTGTAAAATAGAAATTCTGATGTCCACTCAAGACGAGAAAGCAATAAGGCAATTGCTTCCTTTGTCCTCTTAGCCATAAGGTTACAAGATAATTTGGTGTTATAAACTTTGCTCGGAGTTGAGGCTGGCTAGATATCCTTCCTGGGTTTATGTATGATATTGATCCCTATCGAACTTTATTGGTTATGTAATTTCTGTTATCTTGGTATTTCCAACGACTATGTTTTTTCTCATGGTTTTGTCTTAATTTTTGTTACATTGTTTATATTTCTTTTTCTTTTTATATTGTTACTTTTATTTTATTGACCATGGCAAAAGCTGGCATCTTAATAAATTATTATTTATTATTATTATTGAAGTCAAGTGTTCACAATACAATTGCTTTGAAGTAATGTAATGAGGAGTATGTATGTACTCCTCATTTTTCAGGAGTACGTAATTTTCTTTCTACTCCTGAATAACTTCGGTTTAGAGCTCCTAATATGTGAATGATTCATGAGTAAAAGTGATGTTAACGCTGAACTTTTGTGAAATATCTGCTCATCAGAATGTGCCCTAAACTTATCAATGGATGTGTTGTTTTAACCTCGATTTAGAGTTAAATTACCAGTATTCAAAAGAAATGTATTCAGAGATTTCTTTGGGTAGGCTTCTTTAAGAAAATCTTTATGTAGTCTGAAAGAATAGTGAACTATTGTCTGTCAAGTTTAAACATTAAGCATTGTACACTAATTGCTCAAAAATATATTAGTGTCATAGTTCCCACTATGCTATGCCTGCTGTTTTATAACTGATGGACTACATTTTGCTTACAACATAATTTATTTCTTTTCATATCTTGATACCTCTATGAGTTATAGTTCTTTCCTTTCTTGGTTCATTTGTTGTTGTTAGTTTTAAAGCTAATCCTTTGTCTGATATCCTTGAGATGTGTTTTTTTTCACTAAAGCTTTGTACCCTTCAACTGTACTGATTTGCTCAGTACTGTACTATTTTTTTTACCCTTATACCACCTATCCAGTGGTGCAAGGTCCAAACCAGTTCAGCCTTTGGGCCCTTCAGACTAGGGAGTGTTTTACTAGAAACACCTGTTAAAAACTTATTCATAACAAAAAACAACCCCCACCCCCAAATGCTGCATCCATTTTTACATTCTCACCCCTGCCTCCAACATGCGCTTTGGGAGCCTGCAGCAATATGCTTCCCTACTATCTCTGGGGAAAGCCTCTCTGTTTTTTCACGCACCATTTGAATTTCCCCAGGAACCATTGCCATTGCTGTTGTGATCTGCCAAGGGCTAGCCGAGCCAAGGAGTGTGCAGAGCAGCTGCAGCAGCTGCTGGGAGCGAGCCAGACTCTAGTGTCAGGGAGAGTTTGCTGAGATTCAGTGTGCAGGGAATGCTGTGGACTGGGAGTACTGGAGAGTTCAAACTTGGAGCTGGGGGAGTAGCAGGAGTTGTTGTCCCCTCCCCCACAAGAACAAAAACACAGGGAAAAAGCCCCACAATAATACTATAACCAATGAAGTGCACAGAACGCAAAGGGTTGCTACCAAATTTGTGTACAGCAGACCCTGCCTCTATGAACTTCTAACAATATAAATGAGTACTATAGATTAAATGAAACATCCATATAGCTGCTTATAGGTTTTATTATACATAAACCACATAAATATATATATGCAACAATTAGTATAAAATCAACATAATATTAATGATGATCAGCGAATTAGTATCGAGAAATGCCTATCAATGTAACATAGGCAGTTAAAGATAACAGGCCGCAGTATGGAGGGATGGGTGTCCGCTGCGGTGTGTGTGTGGCGCATGGGTGGCCGTTACACGGACACACACCCATCTCCACCCACCTCCACCGATCTCCACGCACGGAGCAATCGCTGTTTTCGCCAATGGCTCCGGGTGTGGGCGATGGGTGGAGGTGGGTGGAGCGCGGGAGTGCACACGCACCCCCACCCACCCGCTGCAGCAGTCATATGGACGCTCCCCATCCATGCCCACACATCTTGTGTGCATTGTGTGCATCTTGTGTGCATTGGGCCATAGATACAAAGGTGAAGCATGATAAGCCTCTGAATAATCAGTAACATTCTAAACCTATATTTGAAATCATGGCATTATATCGACAGTCCCACTCACTTATACTCCATCATATTCTTTGAGCTCCCCGATCTATTCATTCATTTCAGAATGATCTTTATCAAGACGTGCGTTACTCCATTCATATAGGATAGACTCCACAATAAGAGTCTTCACAATCGCTCCTGATGTTCCTCACCATGGAATTACAGATAATATCGATGTTGATTGGTGTACACCATCCTAATTTATATAAACTGTAATCATTATTTAATTAAAAAATACAGTATATAATACAATCAAAATCAATAATTTCCCACTTATCAGTTGCACGGAAATAAAAAAGGTAATACCATACACTAGAAATAGAAATCTCCCTTCTTTAATCCTGAAGGAATACAAATAATATAATTGTAACACATAGCTTTTATTCTAAAAGAACCAACTTCGTTTGATAAGGACTGCAATACACCAGATCCCTAAGACTCTCTAAGTAACATACACTTAATTAATAATATATGTTACCACAAACTTCACAATAACTTGTAGTGAAATAATTTATCTGTATTTATCTGACAAATGTTCTGACAATAGTGTCTCATTCAATCATTTTCTTCCAGCGGTAGCTGGAAGAAACTTAAATGCACAACCACTCTCCATTATAAACATGGGACTGCTGAAGCCCCGATTTTGAGGAAACCGCTTGAGCTACATTGCTGAAAATGTATCCATGGCTATAAGTTGTGAGGACCATCATATGCACAAAGTTTGAA
>QEPC01014273.1:1215360-1255195 GCA_003113815.1 Sphenodon punctatus
AATTATGATAATAAATTAAAGTTTAATAATGGAAAAATGTGAAAGTTTAGTTATTGATTAAAATGAATTAAAGTATGTATGGTAAGGAATTAAGTACATATATTACATGTATGTTGATGAGGATAAAATATTAAATATTGCTCAAATTCGGAAATAATTTCTATGTTTTTTGGCGTTTATGTTTTGTTGCAATGTATGGAGTGGAAGGTTTTTTGAATTGTAATTGTACTGAATTTGTTTTTTTTTTCTATTTTAAGAAAACTCTTGTGCATTTAACGTTTCTTGTGCATGTTAAGTTTTTTGTTTTGGTTAATTTATAATTATAAGGTATAATTATAAGGTAGATAAGGTAGATATAATAGCACTGCTGTTTCTAGTTATATAAATGGAAATGTATGTCATCTACGTATACTACAGCTGCCACACTGTAGACCAGCGGGGAAGGCACTTCAAATGACCAGCCTCCCTGGCCGTCACAAGTTCCTCAATGTCACGGATTGGCAGAGGAGCCGTCTACACAGGGCATGACTCCTGGACTCCTGCTGTGCAGCAGGATTGGGCCCCCAGGAGGAGTTGCCACCAAACAGCTGATTGGTGAGGCCCAGAGGAGCACGCTCACCTGGACTGGGTGAGCACACCAAACAGCTGACCAGGACGGCCTGGAGGAGTACGCTCCTCCAACCACCCCCCCATCAGCTGTTTGGTAGACTGGGTGAGTACACTCCTCTGAGCCCCACCCCATCAGCTGTTTGGCACCAAGGTGAGTACACTCCTCTGGTCCTGATCCTTGGACCTTGCCTCATGGTGGGACTGGGCAGAGCCTAACAGATGAAAGGGTGCATGTTAGCCCAGCTGGGAAGCCTTAGCCTGCACCATGTCACTGACCTTCTCCAGACGATACGTCTAGTAGCAGCCAACCACCTGCCCAGATATGGAAGTGGGCGGATATATGGCAGCCTCCGAACTGATGAGCAGGTGACTCGCAGGTGACTGTGGCCTACTGCAGTGTCAGTATCCAGAAGAGGTGAGATTGCTGCACAGAAATGCCCAGAGTTTGTCCATTGCTTATTGCACCAGGCAACTTGACCAGGAGAATGAAACACATGGTTTTTTTGTTCCCACTGCCTGGCAGAGTTCTGCAGGAGTCCTGTACATAGCAAGGAAGCAAGAGGGAAACTTGTGATGCAAACCCCAGCTCCTCTCCCTGATGCTTCCCTCCCGTTAGCCCATCTCCTCCACAGCCTGCCAGTGCTGCTGCTGCTACCAAAAGCAGCCCTGGCAATGCTAGCAACAGTGGCCATTCAATATGCAGCAGCAGCTGGGAGCCCTGCCTGAGGAAGGTCTCATAAACATGCAAGTTTATGCAAATCAAGAGTGGCATGAAGTATACCTATTTTTATCTGTCAGATGTTGGATGGTATGGTGTTTCAGATGGTAAACTTACCAGAGTTGTGTCTTGTAGATTACTGAGGGCCTCTTGTGTTTTCAAAGTTGTTTTAAAAATTCGAAATTGATCCTGCAGTGTGATTAACAGGACCAGCCCCAGGCATGTGCCACATGTGCAGTCGCACATGGCCCAATGGCCAGCTGGGGCCCCACGCTTGCATGGCTGGGCAGCTGCAGCCAGTTTCTCCCCCAATAAGTTCTTCTGCCTCCCCTCCCTGCCTCCCCATCCCTCACCTGCCTCTGCCTCCTAGTAGTGCTCCACCAGCAGCAGCAGCAGGGACATGATCGGACTGGGAGATAAAGCTGTTTGTTTACAAACAACTCCTCCCCATGTGCATGATCAGAAGGTTATTACCTTGCAAAGAAGGTTCTTTGAGATGGCTCCCACCATTCTCACAACTGGGTTGTGCATGCTCACCCTATTCAAACAACAAACCACATGATGGTCTCGAGCACCTCTAGTATAAAAAGCACTCTCCCCCTCAGAATGATAGTTCCTTCCAATCCTTTATAGGAATATAAGAAGAAAATTCTATGCAGGGCTGGAAGGGTGGGTGTGAGAATGTTAGGAGCCATCTCAAAAACCTTGTTTACAAGGTAGCAACCTTCTGTTCTTCTTTGAGTGGCTCCTCACACGGTATTTTTACATGGCTTCACCGGATGGGGGGGTTTATGGGCGCACCAGTGCATGTGCAGGGCATGCACACGTCCGCACACGCATCCCCACTCACCCCCCACTCATCCACACCCACAGAGTAACCACCGTTTCCCCCAGTTGCTCCGTGCGTGGGGATGAGTGGGGGGTGAGTGGGGATGCATGTTAGGAGGGTGCGCATGCACTCCCCACTCACCATGGGCATGTGCACTGCGTCATTCACACGGGGCTCCCCCACCCATGAACACAGAAATCTGCATGTTCATGGGTGGAAGAGGCCCATGTAAAAAAGGCCACATTCTCACAACTGTCTTACTTATACTATGTTAGGTAGGAATTTAGGATGTAAAGCAATATCTATTCTAGGAGGAGCGAGGAAAGAGGCAGGGAGCTGGACTGACCCACACGCAGCTGACAGCAGGGGAGCGGCCTTGGAGCGCGAGGCAGGGGCGGAGCTAACAACCTGCAGGGATTTTAAAAATGCCAGCTGAGCCTACGGCCCGGTGAGGAGCGAGGAAAGAGGCGGGGAGCTGGACTGGCCCGCACGCAGCTGACAGCAGGGGAGCGGCCTTGGAGCGCGAGACGGGGGCAGAGCTAACAACCTGCGGGGACTTTAAAAATGCCAGCTGAGCCTATGGCCGCGCGCCTAAGGGCTGCATGTACAAGGGCGCGCACCCTTGGAGTGTCCTTAGAGTGTACTCGAGTGTCGAGGGGAATTGCTGCTTGTCTCACCTATAGCTCCATGAGATTTTCTTCACTTACTTGTGTGATAAGTTCCCTCTATTGTATAATTTTGTATGGTTTATTTGGGGTAGGTTGCGGTTGGGGGTTGATTTTTACTTAACAACTTTCATTGGTCACGAGGGCGTGGCAGAAGGCATATTAGTATGCCTCTTAAATAAAAATGGGTTCGCCTTAACGTGGCATGTTCACCCCCACCGAAACAGAGGAAAATGGAAGCCTTTTTTATTAAAGAGCTGGGGGGCATCATCCCAGTAAAAAATAGGTATACAGCCTTACAAGATTTAGAGGAGAGGGGGGAGCAAGCTTGCGCTAGAAAGTCTTTCTCCCCTATGGGACAAACCCTTGGGGATAAAGTTACAACAGAGGAGGAGATTGGAAGGAACATGGGTTCTGTTTTGGGAGGGCCCCAGGGTTTGACTCTAGAGGATGGTAATACCAATCAACTTTTGGCAAGACATATAGCACAGATGGCCACAACAGTGCAGTACTTGTTTGCGCAGTTAAATGATCTAACTGCATCAATGAAAGGGGTTAGAAATTTTATGGCATTACTAGAAGATAAAATTCCAGGGCCTGAGGATGTTTTGTCATGCAAAGAGCAAATGTCCGTCCCCTCGGAGGCTGGTTGAAAGAGTCAGGTACAAAGGTCCTTTTTTAAAGGGCATAGGGGAAAGGCCCAAAGTTCACCTCATAGAATTTTTTATGAAAAAAAGGTGTATATCTCTGAGGAGTCCTTCACAGTCAAAACAGTGGAAAATGGCCACCTGTTGAGTAAAACCTACAGGTCACAAAATGATACCTTAGTGTTTCATATATTCCCGTTGCCTCAGGGACGAATGCCACTCTGGGGAGCTGCCCTAGATGTGACAGAGCATCTACGGGTGATACTGACATTACCAATAACTAGTAAAGATATAGTGAAGGTGGACCATTTATATTTAACGAGAGGGAAGTGTGGGATTCATGTGCAGTTTGCTTTCCCTGAGGTAGCTGGCTGTATTTGGGATAAAAAGCAGCGGTTGGCTGCATGTTTGATACATGTTGAACAGGCATATAAAGAAGTGCTGGCACCCAGGAGTAGATCTAACCTGATACAGCTGCAATGGAAGAGCTAATCAAGCCTGTATCACCTGTGGACTTGTTGACTCAAGTGCCTATTATTCAGGAACTCTCCCCTGTGGCGATGGAGTTTTTGGAATGCCAGGATCAGGGAGCTAATCCTGAGCAGGGAAAAATAGGTAGAGAAGAAATTATACTCTGGCCGGAGGAAGTGGATACAGTGGTTGCTTATAGCAACTCCAAAGGATGATATTAAACAGGATGGGTAACCTGTATAAACTTTTACAGAATGTTGCCACGCCTAGAGGGGGGTGAGAGTGTTAAGCCATATGTGGCAAATGAAAACCAAAACGTTAAAAAGAACTTTGTGCGCTACAGGGGGCTCGTCCTAAGGGCAGTTCTTTGGTTTCCCCTTCTTCCTTTTTGTTAGACACTGTTTCATCCAGGGATGTAAATAAATAAGTTAGGTACATTGGATGTAGTTGGCCCTGAGGGGGAAGAATTGATGGAGGGTGGTATGAATCTGGGTAGAGAGAAACACATGGATGAGCCTGGTGGCAGATTGGCCCCAATGCAGGATATGGGGATCCAGGAGGGGGAGTTGGAAGTTGGCGAGCAGGTTGGGGCCGATATAACAATTGAGGGGATTGTGCAAGAGCAAGAACTAGAGGGTTTTGAACAAGAGGCTGTGGGGGAACAAGAACAAGAGAGTTGTGGGAGTAGTTGGGCCCTCTCTAGATGTGGAAGGCCAGATTCTGGCCTGACCACTGTTGAGTGCCCAACCTGCAAATCTTAATAGTACACAGCATGGGGTACGGTTTGTCTCATGGAACATAGCAGGTTGGAAGGGGAAGAGTGGGAATTTAGAGTTTAGGGATTTTCTAAGTCATTTCGATATCATCTTTTTACAAGAAACTTGGATTATGAATGAGGAAATAGAATTAGACAGGTTTAAAATCTGGGTGAAGGATGTGGAGAAAGAAAAAAGGAGAGGTCGCCCCAAAGGGGGGCTGGCACTAATGGTCTCTACAGACCTGGAGGTGCTCCAATTCCAAAGGATGATCCAGACTGCCTAATCCTAAAATGTGATTTTTCAGCAAATAAGAGAGCCCTTATATTGGTTAATATGTATAATCCCCCGGGGAAAAGAAAATATGAAGGCTGGAAAAATTGGGGGAATTTGATATTAGATCTTCTCCAGGAGTTCCCCGGAGCGGAAATTTTGATTATGGGTGACCTAAATGTTAGGATTGGCAGTGATGATGTCTTATTGGAGAGAGTTTTAGATAATCCGCAACTCCTGGAGTGGGGGGGGGGTCAACGGTGGGGGTCGGAGGTGTTCTCAGGATACAAAAATTTCTTTGGCAGGGAATTTTTCCCCCCAGATATTTCAGGTTCTTCCCCTTAAGATTTTGAATGGCTCAGCAGTAGGGGATGAGGCTGGTAATTTGACCTGTATAAGGGGGAAGGGAGGTAGCATTATAGATTACGCGATGGTCTCATATGGCTTATATGCTTGTGTTCTCAACTTTGCAGTGGACCCCCAAATAGGGAGTGATCATTTCCCTATAACATTGATATTGGATCTGGGACTCAGTTTTAGACGGGGCCCAGGTTGTGTCCCTGATGGTACGTTGGAAGTGAGTGGCAAACAAAGACTGAGATGGACTGCAAGTGTTGAACAGAAAATTATTTCCTTTTACCATTCAGAGGAAGCTCAGGTTATGCATGAGTGTCTAGTTCAGGCACAGAGGGTGGCAGAAGTAATGCAGCTGTATGAGAATTTAACTCAGAATTTGAAGCCTTTTTTGACTCAGTCTGTAGTTAGGAAGAAACCTATAATGGCTAAGGAAAACACCTGGTGGGATGGGGAATGCCATGTGGCTAAGTTAAGGCTACGACGAACAGCGGTAAAATTAAGGAATGTGACAGGGTCTGCTGAAATGGAAGCATACAAGCATTTGGCGGTGGAATATAAAAGTCTATTGAAGGGGAAGAAGAGGGCCTTCAGTTATTCCCAATGGGAAGGTCTGAATAAGGCGATCTGCCTGAAAGATGATCGGAGATTCTGGCAGATTGTCAATAAATCTAAAGGTATAGCCATCTATAGGGAGCCAAAAATTCACCAACTAGAATGGGTTAATCACTTTTCCCAGTTATATCATGAGTATTCCCATAACTTGCCAGATTTGGGCCCTTTTGAGGAGGACTTGCCATCTTGGCCATCCGTCAAGTCTGAAGAAGTGGTGGATTTGATAATTACACTGAAGCCGGGGAAAGCCACGGGGCCGGATTTTCTACCCCCAGATCTCTTTAAAGCGAACACCCAGTGGTGGGCGGAGATCTTTGCAAAATTGTTTACGTTGATAAATCATTCAGGGAATATACCTTTGGCTTGGAAAACTGCCACAGTTGTCCCAATATTCAAAAAAAGGGGACCGTAGTATACCCTCCAACTATAGACCCATTTCTTTGCTCAGTGTAGCAGGGAAAATTTATGCCAAATATCTCCTGGGCAAATTACAGAGCTGGATGGACGAAGGGCAGCTCTTGGCAATTGAACAAACTGGTTTTTGTCTCTCACAATCAACAACAAATCAGTGTCTGGTCTTAAACCATCTAGTACAGAGGTTTAAGTTGAAAAAACAAAAGCTATATGCCGCCTTTATCGATCTTAAGGCGGCATTTGATATGATCTCAAGGGACAAACTGTGGTGCAAGTTAAGGTTATTAGGAACTGATCGTAGACTGTTGCAACTTATGAATGCCCTTTATACGGATTCGACCATGAGAGTGAGGGTTAATAAAAAGGGCACCCTCTCCAATTTAATCCCAGTACTAAAAGGGGTCAGACAAGGATGTATCCTTGCCCGTCGCTCTTTAATTAATATATAAACGACCTAATCCTGCATTTGAGAGCGCAGGATAAATATATGGCTCCAAGGCTGGGGGGGAAATGGCTTGTTTGTCTCTTCTATGCTGACGACGCGGTATTGTTGTCCACCTCGCGCCTGGGATTAAAGAGATTGTTAATGGATTTTGATGCCCTTTGTGTTCAGAACAGTCTAATAGTCAATTATGACAAAACTAAAATTATGATTTTTGCCCCAGTGTACAAGGTCTGTAGCTGTAGTTGGGGGGTGTTCCCCTGCAACAAGTAAAATATTTCAAATACTTGGGGTTGATTTTCTCCTATAACGGCTCTTGGAGGGCACATGTGGAAGCCCTAAGGAAGGCAGTAAACCCAGTGATTCTCAGATTCTATTACTCTTGTGGGGGGCATATGTTCCTACCTGCTTTAAAGGTTTTTGTGGCCAAAGTATTGTCGAAGCTAGCCTCTGGGGTCCCCATGTGGGGAAGTGACCCAGGTATCGTAAGGCTGTTGGCCAGTATCCAAAATTCTTTTGTTAAAAAATTGCTGGGGGTTCCACGTAGTACATGCTCAGCTATGTGTACTTTGGAGGCAGGGGTAATATCCGGGGGAAAAAGGTGCGGGGCCTTAATTCTTGGCCACTGGTTAAAATCGATACATACTCACTCAAAATCCCTGGTTAGGTTATGCCTGGAAGAGACCTATCAGTTGCTGGGCCCCACTAACTTTTGGTGGAAAATGATGAAAAGGAGAATAAATGATCTGGGTTTTTCCCCTGAATTCTTTTTGAACTGTACCTTTAAACAGGGGTTAAAACTTATTAGGGAGAGATCAAAGGATATTGACCTCCAGGGCAATAGAATGATAGTTGCCAATATTAAGTCAGCACCATATTATAAGTATTGGGCTGCGGGGAACTCGCGCCCAGCATATACAGGGGGAATACCCACTTCAAAATGCGGTATGCGTTTACATCATTACGCTGCCAGACTATGGTCACGGAAGTCCTAATGGGGAGGTATGTTGCCCGGAGATATACGGATCGTCTTTGCATATGTAATCAGAAGGTCGTTGAGGACCTTCCTCACTATCTTTTGCATTCCCCTTTGTATAGTGGACTTAGAGCCCAAACGTATTTGCATATGGGGCATTTAGCAGACAGATCGGAATTACAAAAACTTATGTTTCTGCTCAGGGATACCTTTTGGGAGGTGACCCGAGCAGTGGCTAATTTTGTGTTGCGAGCGAGCAAGTACCGCTTCCGGGAAACCCAGAGGAGCTCCCAGCCAGCTTAGGGTTTCCGCAATGCCCTGGAAATAACATGGAGGGAACTTAGATCTTGTCTTCAATTTTAATTTGATGTAATTTTAGTGTTGTAAGTATCATTGTGTGTTATGTTCTTTTGTTTTTGGTATTTGTCAAGGCCAAGGTGCCAGTACAATAAAAACTTTTGATTTGAATATCTATTCTATCTTGGAAAATAAATCTGCATATATGGTTCTGAGATTATTATGGCTGCTATTTCACTAACTTTTCTTAATGAAGTTATTGCTAACAGAAATACTGTCTTTAAACCCGCACCCCATAATCAGTTCATTTGTGCCCCCCCATATCATTAATTCACGCTGCCCCGGGGGCACAAATTAAATGGTTATGGGAGGGGGGCAACATGAATTGATCATATGGGGAGCGGGGGTACAAATTAACTGGTTATGGGGTGGGGGCTGCATGAACTGATTATGGGGGCATAACTGAACTGGTTATATATATATAAGGATATATATATATATCTTTTCATGGCATAATGCGCTTAATAGGCTAGCTGCATTTTGGGGGTCTGGTGTGTTTCATAGCAGCACCTGTGGGCTGGTTGCACCGCATGCGTGCACAAGGCACATGCAGCACTGGCAGCAAGAAGCAACAGGCCCCGGGGGCCAGGCTGGCTAAGCTCACCCCCTCCTTCAGTAAGGCAGTGGATGCAGTCAGTCTCTCTGTGCCTGCCTCACTGCCCCTGCAGTGGAACCACTCTGGGGAGTGGTGCTAGACGCTCGGCTGGGGAGGTAGGGGGGAAGCATTTGGAGGCCATGCTTGTCTATGGCCACTCGGCTGAACGCCAGGTAAGGCAGCCAAGGTGTGGCAAGTTCGGGGGGGCGGGGGAAGAAGCATGGGGAGGCCATGCTTCTCCATGGTTGTTCGGAGTGGTGGAGAATGGGAATCCTTCCTGTCCAGAGGGAGTAAATTTTATATAAATGTATACATTTGCATAATCAGGTGGAGCCTAATTATGCAAATTAGGTCCCACACCAAGACTTCGCACATGGCCTCACAAACCCTGGGGCCGGCCCTGGTGATTAATCAAGCATTTAAGTAGTCCTATTCATTCCAGTGATATCACTTATGTAACCAAAAGTTTCTGTATCAAGCCTTATACTTAGATTTGACTTTTAACACAAAAAGATTGAGATCTATGCACAAACGTTAATAACCTAAATGTGGGTTTTTTTCTTTTTAAAAGTAGGGTTGATTACTTTTAAGTGCAAAAGAGAGAGAAAATTCAATTGCAAGATGGTGATGTAGTGGAAGGTGAGTTGAATTTAGATCAACTAGGATTTGAAAAGGTGTAAATTAGAAGCAGTGCAAATAAAACAAGGAACAAAAAATTAGTTTTGTCCCAAGATGACATGATTTAAACCAACCAGGATGTCGAAAAAAGAACATGTTATAAAACCAGTTCAGAATATCTATCACATCACAGTCACATTACACCTATGGACAACATCGCCGTGAAAGTACCATAATATATAAAAAAGATCTTGATGGAGGAAATCATCCCTATAATATTGAAGGGACAAAAACAAAATGTTTTGTACCTTTTCAGAATCTTTTAAAGAAGAAAGAACGTAGTTCACTTTCTGTCCTTACAAGTTGAAATTTTGAGGATTTTAAATAAAAGATAGTCAATAATTTTTATTGTAATCCCCATTTATGCACTAAAAACTACTCATACGTGCCCTGCCTTGGCTCCAAGAGGTGGTTATTTGAAACCGAAGTACTAATGCCAAAAGTGCTACTTAATTTCCTGGCTACATTGCAGAGGCAGGCATTTAGCACCTTGTCTCTTTTAAAATGAGGGTAGCTTTTCAAAAGTGTTGAACTGGGATGTGCCTAAAAATCTCATGACTTTTACAATCTGGATTCTGTGACTCCTGAATTAGTTTTTGAACTTCACTCTTGAGTTGGCATCAAGACTCAGTACAGCCTGCTAAGTGAATCTTAGCTACATTAGCAGCCAATCATTTTTAGCTGGTTAGTGTAAATCCGAAGTTCAAATTCTTATTCATAGGAACATAAGTATAATATTTATTAGTGGGTTTCTCATTCTGTGCACATCTATATTTCCTTTATAAATGTGAACAATCTGTTTTCTAGACAACTAGGGATATTGGCTGTTTCTAAGGCCATTTTTACACAGACGGACATGGGTGGGGGAATGTGTGTTTGGCCACGGTGGGTGGAGGTGTGTCTGTTTACACAGACACACACCCATCTCCAAACATGGGGCCTCTTCCAGTTTTCCGGAGGGCCCCGTGGTTGGAGATGGGTGGGTGATGGGTGTAGGTGGGTGTGCACTGAGAGCGTGCACGCACAAACACCCACCGCCCATGGTGTTTACACAGGCGCACACCCAGTGCACACCCATCCCCCCACCCACCGCCAGCCATTTACATGGATGTCCCCCCAACACCTGCCAGAACACTGAGCGGGGGAGGAGGGGCGTCTGTTTAATAACGGCCTAAGACAATAGAATCCCATATTCAGATTCAAGTTAAGTCTTTTGGAAACAACCATGATTCTTCTAGAATGATTCTCATAGAATGCCAGCTTATTGGGGTTCATACAATTGAGACGATGGGGTCTGATAAGTACTTCAGTTCTAAGTACTTCATAGTTTGAAACAATTAATAAGGGGGACAGATCCTTATGCCTATAATGCTGGAACAAAAGGTAAAAACAAATATGACGGTGGCCCGCATTGGCCCGGGATTCACCTGAATGTATGTTCTCCCATTGCCAGATGTTGGCACACTACTGCCCCAAAGTGGGTAGATGGCTGGCCCAGGACACATCCTCCAGAAAATCTCCAAGGCGCAGTCCAGGCCCAGGCCCGCATGTCTGTTAGGCCTGCCCAGCCACACTGTGAGGTGGGGTCCGTGGATCAGGCCCAGAGAAACGCAATCAACTGGCACTGCTGAACATCTGATTTGGGGGGCTGGAGGAGCTTTTCCATCCCCATCAGCTGCTAGGCGGACAGGGTGAACGCGCTCCTCGGCCCCCTAATGAACTGTTTGCTGCACATAGCCAGCCTCCAAAGAACTGATGGGGGTGTGTGTGTGCTGGAGGCCCATCCATCAGTTGTTGGGTGAGCGCCAAACAGCCCATGAGGTTCCCCCACCCCCTCCATCGACTGGTGTGCGGATGTCAGGGTTCCTTTTGGAGCTTACCTAGTGGATTTCTTCCTGGGAATCTGTAATGGAATAGTCTCTGTACAGCAGATGGTTTTTAATGGGCAAATTTCACATGAGCTCAGAATTGAGACTGAATTGGGACTAGTCTGAAAACGGGCTGTATGTGTTAATTTTAAAATACGTGTAAATATATTTCATGTGGTGTGAACTAATCCCTCTCAGTATACTTAATATCAAAGCCAGGGAACTGTGTTGGCTGCATTTTCCCCATTGCTACCAATGGGGAAAATGCAGTGAACACAGGTCTCTGAATAAAGCACTCATTGAACTAGCGACAATGGATAACCTTAACACCATGATAGTTTATCAAATAGATGTATCGCTGTGGCGTGAAGCACAAATACATGCTGGCTGGTGTGAGAGGACTGGTGCTTTCTCATTGTAAAGTGTTAACAAATTGCAGGCTCTATTTGGTATGTTCTCTGCTGTTCTGGGATGACTTTTTCTAAAGTCACATACAGATTAATTACATTTGCATTGTCTGCCCTCAAATCATTTTTTATTTTAAGGGAAGTATACTCTTGTTCTGTTCACTCCAGAAACAGGTACATACTTCTCGTAGTGTCTAAAAATAAAAATGATTTCCTTTTTTAAATTTTTCTGATTTGGAAAAATCAGAAATCAATGATATTTGTATGGGGTAGAAAGATCAGATTGAAATGTTTGACTTACTCTCAAAATGCTGATCACTCAAGCAGTAAGGCTCTACTAGTAGTCTCGTGTGGACCTATTTTAGTGTATGCTATTGTTACAGTTTAGTCCTCAGACACTTGGACACCAATCCAGCCAAATACATAAGAATGTGCTTCACTTTAATTGCTTCTGTAGTCCCATTGGAGTCAGCGTGACCTGGAATGAAGCATTTGCTTAAGTGCTGTATTGGACTAGACCCATATTTAGTAAAGATCACCGAATTTTACCCACTGTGTAAAATTGTGCCCAGTTTTGTGTTTTCAGTTTTAATTTAATAAACAAAAGTCTAATATGAAAAATCAGAAGCCAGATATTTCTCTGCACAGTGTTTAGTAAGGGTTTACGAAGGAAACCTTTGACAGAGCTTGAGGGAGATAGGTCTTTATCTGATCCTCCAACTACCCCGATTTTCCCAGGAATGTCACAGGTATGAATAAACATTCCCGGGTGAGTCACTGGCCTGGCAACATCAGTTTTGCTGAGCCCCCAGCTGCAGAGATGCTGCAGCCTGAAACAGCAGCTGAGCGCTGCTGTAACTAAAAAATCAATCTGAGCCCCTGCCCTCAGAAGCAGCCTGCATGGTGGGTGGAGGGGGAAGAACTTCCATCGCCCCCTCCGTCCGCCTGCCAGGGTGCCCTGGGCCCTGCTACCTCCTGGGGCATTTTTAAACAAGACAAGAAACACAGCTGATCCTTTGATCGGCTGCCTTTCTTTGTGCTCGTTTAAAAGGCTAACCTACTTTGAAGGCGGATCTTCCCCGCGTTAGAGCGGCCCAGCGATCCTGCCCCCTACAACGCGGAGCCCGGATGTGCCGGCTTTAAGCCGCACTTCCGGGTCCCCTTTTAGAGTGCGCACGTGCAGAAGGACGCGCATGCGCA
The DNA here is from genome assembly GCA_003113815.1 of Sphenodon punctatus. Classification (NCBI taxonomy): domain Eukaryota; kingdom Metazoa; phylum Chordata; class Lepidosauria; order Sphenodontia; family Sphenodontidae; genus Sphenodon; species Sphenodon punctatus. The sequence goes on from QEPC01014273.1 coordinate 1,228,234, forward strand.
CATAGTCTCTGAGACGGGTCTGATGCTCTTCTGAACATCAGACCCGTCCTAGAGAGGGAGGCGGGGGGCAGATGCGGCAGATTAAACTATCCCGCTTGTATCCCAAGACTGAACTCCTCGTTTTTCCTCCCTCCCCCTCCTCTCCCTCTGACCTGACCGTCTGCATTGATGGGGTCACCATCCGTCCTGTTCTCCGTGCCCGCAGCTTGGGCTTCATTTTTGACACGCACCTCTCCTTTAAACCTTACATTGACTCTGTGGCCAAATCCTGCCGATTCGCTCTCCTCAACATTGCCCGCATTCGCCCCTTTCTATCTGTCTCCTCGGCCAAAATCCTTGTTCATGCCATGGTTATCTCTCGCCTCGACTACTGCAACCTCCTCCTTGCTGGCCTCCCTCGCTCCCACCTGTCCCCCCTTGTGGCGATCCAAAACTCTGCCGCCAAGGTCATTCACTCTGCCCGTCGCTTCGACCATGTGACGCCTCTCCTCCTCTCCCTTCACTGGCTCCCCCTTCCTGAACGTATCCTGTTCAAACTCCTGGTTTTCACGTTCAAATCGCTCCATGACCAAGCTCCCCCTTACCTCTCGGACCTAATCGCCCTACGCGCTCCTGCGCGCGCTCTCCGCTCTTCCGCTGTCCCCTCCCTCGCTCTCCCTCGCTTCTCCTGCTCGCCCAACCGCCTTCGTCCCTTCTCCCTCGCTGCCCCGCATGCCTGGAACTCCCTCCCTGCCGACATCCGCCTCGCCTCCTCCCTCCGCTCCTTCAAATCCCTCCTCAAGACCCACCTTTTCCATGCTGCCTTTCCCAATGCCCTCTAGTCTTTCCCCTTGCTCTTACTGTCAGCCCTCCTCTGCTGACTGCTGCTACCGACCACCTTGTAACCAAGCCAAGTACACGCACCTGAGACTTCGCATCCGCCTGAATGTTTGTTTGTCTTCTCCCATGTCTCTCCCGCTGTCCCCTCTCCTTGTCTCCCCCTCCTTGTCTTTTAGATTGTAAGCCACAGGTAGGGACCGCAGCTGATTATATGTTCTGTACAGCGCCAGGTCGTTACTGGCGCTTTATAAATGTTTAATAATAATAATAATAATAATCCCGCTTGTGAGCGGGATCGTTTAAAAGCGCCTCTGGATCGCTGCAGTGCTCCTGGATCAGAAGGCTGCTACCTTGTAAACAAGGTTCTTCAAGATGGTTTTGACCATTCTCACAACACTCAGTTGTGAGAACGTTTAGAGCCATCTGAAGAACCTTGTTTACAAGGTAGCAGTCTTCTGACCTTGTAGATGGCTCCAACCATTCTCATAACTGGGTGTTGTGAGAATGGTCAGAGCCACTCCAAGAAGAACCTGCCGCTGCTGCTGCTGCTCCCCCCCCACAGAGGCACACACTGGGACTTGAACAGTCGTCTGAAGCTGCAGCAGCAGTAGGCACATGGGGAGGGGGGCCGGGCCAGCGTGTGTGAGTAACTGAGTAACTGAGTGAATGTGTGTATGTGTGTGTTTGAGTGGGTGTGACTGTGTGAATGAAAGAGAGAGAGAGGGGTGAGAGCTTGAATGGGGGGGTGTCAGAGAGAGAGAGAGTCTGTGTGAGAGAGAATCTGTACGTGTGTGTGTGAAAGAGAGAGAATCTGTGTTTATGTGTGAGAAAGATCAGAGTGTGTGAAAGAGTGTGTGTCTGTCCGTATGTATGTCTATGTGAGGATTGTGTGTCTGTGTGAGAGAAATCAGAGAGTGTGTAAGACAGTATCTGTGTGTGTGTGTCAAAGTGTGTGTGTCTATGCATGTGTGTATATGTGAGAGTGTGTGTCTGTGTGTGAGTGTATGTGTGAGAGAGAGTTGCTCCCTCTCCTGCCCCATGTCCCCCTCCACCCTCTTCCCACTCTCCCCCTGTGCCATCACCTCTCCCCATGAGGCTGTCCTGTTGGCTCCCTTCAACAGCACCATATTATATTATTATTATTATTATTATTATTATTATTATTATAAGCTTTTATATAACGCCAGCGATGTACCTGGTGCTTTACAGAGAATAAAATAGACACGGTCCCTGCCCAAGAGCTTACCATATAATGGACAGTGGACTGAACAGGTGCACAATCTTTCCCCACTATGGTGAGTTATACAGTAATTTATATTTTAATTATACTAAATTTGCATAAATGATTCCCCCCCCCCTACCATTTCTGTTAGTACTAATGGTATTGGGGGGAAGTGGGGGATATTTGCCTGCTTCTTGCTGAAACCCAGCTTACCGGCACCAGAGTGTAACAACAAGTAAGTGCTGCTTTAAAAAAAAATATTAAAAAAAAATTGGCATCTTTTTCCTCCTGAAGCAGGCACTACAGGGTTGTGCAGTGTGAGGGCATGGATTCTCTATGGGGTAGTGGAGATATCTACTGGGCTGTTTGGGGGGGTGGGGGGTCTGTTTCTGTTGGGGTCATACAGTAGGGATATACCCCAGAATCTACAGCGTTGTACAGATTTGTTTCTCTATGGGACAGTGCCATGGGGATGGCTCATATACCTTGCCATAATCCACAGTGTACAGGGCTTTGCACTGGGGGGATCTGTCTCTATGGGGCAGTGGGGATAATGTACTTAATAGGCTGCATTTTGGGATGTCATGTGTGTTTGATTATGGCTTGGACATTTGGAATTTAGTGCTCTGCATGCACGCTTTATTACTTGCTTTCTGCTTGTGGAATGCTTGTAATTGGAATTGTGGGAAACACCCAGTTGTAAACCATCATTGAGGGTGCAGTGAGCACAGACAACCTCCATTTTGATGAAGGGCAAAAACACCTTTAATTCACATGCATGCGAGCCGGGCAGCGCCCCTAGGCCTGCCGGTGGAACACAAGGACAAATGTCCCTATTTTCATCTGTGAAATGTTGGAGGGTATGGTTTATTAGATGATTTATTCCGATCTTGTATCAAGATTGTCTCTCTTGACAATCAGGTTCATGTATGCACCTCTGGCACACACATGGACCAAAACTGCAATTGCACACCTTTAGCACTAGTAAAACAAGAAAGCTGTAATTTGATGACTCCAGTCTCATAGCTTTGAGAGACCTTACTAGTGATTTTGAGATTTTGGGGTTGGCAGCCTGAGTCATCTCTCTAAAAGGGATTTTAGGATTTTTAATTATTAATTATTATTATTATTTATATAGGGCCAGCAATGTACCTAGCACTTTACAAAGAATAAGATAGACATGGTCCCTGCCTGAGAGCTTACAATCTAAAGACAAGGGGGAGGGGAGACAGGGAGGGGGGAACAGAGTGAGAGACAAGGGATGCGACATTCATGAGGATGTGAGAGCTCAGGTACACGTTCTTGGCTTGATTGCAGTAAGTTGGGAGTTTACAGATAGCAGGTGGGGGATAATCCTGGGTGGGAATGGTTAGCTGGAGTTAGGAAGAGTGGAGCAGAAGAGGTGGGTTTTGAGGAGGGACTTGAAGGTGTGGAGGGTGGGGGCCAGGCGGATGAGGGCAGGGAGGGAGTTCCAGGCCAGCAAGGAGGAGGTCACAATAGTCGAGGTGTGAGATGACTAGGGCGTGGATGAGAGTTTTGGCAGAGGAGACAGACAGAAAAGGGCAAATCTTGGCAATGTTGTGGAGGGAGAAGCGGCAGGATTTGGCAACGGACTCAGTATATGGTTTGAAGGTAAGGTGCAAGTCGAAGATGAAGCCCAAGCTACGGGCTTGGGGGACAGGAAGGATGGAGACCCCGTCAATGGTAATTGACAGGGAAGAGGGAGAGGAAGGATTGGGAGGGAAGATCAGGAGTTCAGTTTCCGCCATGTTCAGTTTGAGTTGGCGTTGAGACATCCAGGCGGAGATATCAGAGAGACAGTTGGTGAGACGAGCTTGAACAGAGGGGGAGAGGGAAGGAGTGGAGAGAGAGAGTTGAGTGCGTCAGCGTATAGGTGGTATTGGAAACCGTGGGAGGCAATGAGTTTGCCTAAGGATTGGGTGTAAATAGAGAAGAGGAGAGGGCCAAGGACAGAGCCTTGGGGAACCCCGACCGAGAGGGGTAGGGAGGAGGAGGGGGAGGAGTTAGGAAGAGATACATTGAAGGAGCGGCCAGAGAGGTAGGAGGAGAACCAGTTGAGGACAGAGTCGCGGAATCCAAGGGAGTGGAGTGATTCAAGCAGGAGGGAGTGGTCAACAGTGTCAAAGGCAGCAGAGAGATCAAGGAGGACAAGAATAGAGTAAAGGCAGTTGGATTTAGCCACAAGAAGATCATTTGTGATCTTAGCAAAAGCGGTTTCAGTGGAGTGAAGGGGGCAGAACCAGATTGGAGGGGGTCAGAGGAGGAGTTGGTGGAGATGAGGTCGAGGCAACTGGAGTAAATAACCCATTCAAGGAGCTTGGAGGCAAAAGGGAGGAGCGAGACAGGACGGTAATTAGAGGGTTCAGAGGGATCCAGGGTGGACTTTTTGAGGGTGGGGGAGACAGTGGCATGTTTAAAGGCAGAGGGGAAGGAGCCAGTAGAGAGGGAGAGGTTGATGATGTGCAGGAGGGGAGGGACGACGGTAGAGGCAATGGAAGTCAGGAGGTGGGAAGGAATGGGGTCCAGGGGGCAAGTGGAGGGGTTAGAGGAGGAGACCAGGGAGGAGATTTCCTCGAGAGGCAGGAGGGAAGGATAGGAGAGAGGTTGGGGGAGGAGGAAGAGGGGGAGTAGTAGGGGGAGATGACTTGGAAGCAATTTTCAGGCTGATCTTGTCAATCTTAGAGGTGAAAAAGAGAGCAAGATCCTGAGCAGAGAGAGAAGAGGGAGGAGGAGGACGGGGGTTTGAGAAGGGAGTCAAAGGTGGAAAAGAGGCGGCGAGGGTCTCGGGAGCAGGATTCAATGTGGGAGGCATAGTCTTGCTGTCTAGCGAGGGAGATAGTAGAGTTGAGCAATGAGAGGCAGAATTTGAAGTGGAGGAAGTCAGCACGGTAGTGGGATTTGCACCAGAGGCATTCAGCAGCCCTGGTGAAGGAGCGGAGATGGCGAATGGTAGTGGTGAGCCAAGGGTGAGGGTTATGGGAGCGAGCTGGGCAGGAAGAGAGGGGGGCAAGGGAAGTGAGGGTGGAGGCGAGAGAGGAGTTGAAGTTGGAGATAGCAGAATTGGAGGAGGAGGATGAGAAGACTGAGGGGAGAAGAGGGGAGAGGGAGGAGGCAAAGTTCTGGGGCACAATGGTCTGCAGATCGTGGAAAGGATGGGGAGATGGGGAAGAGGAGGGGGAGCAGTGGGAGAGGTTGAAGGAGGCAAGGAAATGGTCAGATATAGGATGGGGCTTGAAGGAGAGATCAGAGACAGAACAGTTCCTAGAGAACACGAGATCAAGAGAGTGACCATCAGTGTGGGTTGGGGAGCTAGTCCAGAGGTGAAGATTAAAGGAGGAGGCTAGGGAGAGGAAGTGGGTGATACCAAGCTGAGAGGGTGCATCAACATGAATGCTGAAGTTGCCAAGGATGAGTGTGGGGATGTCATCAGAGAGGAATAAGGTGAGCCAGGACTTGAACTCGGAGAGGGAGCTGGGAGGGGGGGCGCGGTAGTTAACAGCAACACGGAGGTGGAGAGGGGAGTAGAGTGAGCCTCAAAGGAGGGGAAGAGGGGTTAAAATTGGCAGGAAGAGGCGAGGAGGAGGCCTACGCCACCACCCCGGCCTTCAGCACAGGGCTGGTGGGAGAAGCAGAGACCTCCGTAGGAGAGGGTGGCAGGGGTGACAGAGTCAGTGGGGGAGAGCCAGGTTTCAGTAAGGGTGAGAAGGGGAAGAGAGTGAGAGAAGACAAGATCATGGATATAGGGGGCTTTATTAGCAGAGGAGCAACAGTTCCAGAGGGAACAGGAGAACGGGAGTTGATCAGGGGGGAGACAGGGAATGGGGATAAGATTAGGGGAAGGGGGGCGATGGGGTCGGCGGGAGATGGGCAGTGGGCAAGAAGTGGTGGGCGGGAGGAGGGGGTGTGGGGATGGTGGGGAGAACTGACAGACTTAGTGGGAGGCAGGAGGAGTGGGGAAAGAAGTAGGGGGAGAAGCAGGTGAGAGGGAACGGGGAGGGAAGGAATGAGGGGAGGGGGGGTGAGAGAGAAGGACAGGCATCTTGGTGGGTCAGTTACAGAGGAGGGGAGGGATGGGTCTCGCGGTTGTGATGATTGCCACCTCTACTGCCTCCATCCTCTGTGGTGAACAACATCATGCTCTAACTTAGTTCTACTTTTTCTTTGTCCCCCCCACTGCAGACAGTCCTCCGGCTGGGTAGTACTACCTTGACCGGCAGGCGGCAGAAGAATAGAAACTTTTGTGCGCATGCATGTACTGCGCCGCCGCCTCCTTCTCCCCAGTTTGTTCTTCTGCCTGATACCGGCAGGTTGGATCTTCACTAGCTCCGGGAGAAGACTCAGAGAGTTCTTTTCAGGCCGCACGAGGTTTCGGGGGGAGCATTGTTGTGCAGCCTCGCCGCTGCGACGGCTTGTCCCCTTCTTTTGCCACCTCCCACACCGCTGCCTGGGAGGTAGGAGGAGCCCGCAGGGCGCCGCGCTCAAGCCCGGCTGTCTGGGACAGGAAGGATCGGGCTCGCTCCTCCATGGCGCAACCTTCCTCTGCTGCTGCAGCAGCACGGTTGAAGAAAAGACTTGGCCGGCTATTCCTCCCGGAGGAAGAGATGGCCAAGATGGTTGAATCCATCTCCTGGCTGTGCGAAAAGGAGGGCAGGAAAAGGGGCCCCAGGCCTTCTCAGGCGAGATCCCCCATAGCCAAAAAAAGGAGGGGAAAAGGGCAGGAGAAAAGGAGGGAAAAAGGAGAGAGCAGCAAAACTCGCCCACCAGGGGGCGCGAGTTCCCTCCATTTAGGCTCGCCTCAATCCTCACCCAGTGGCTCTGAGGACTTTCGTGGGCCTTCAGCCTTCAGCCTCTGACATCCTGCAATCAGACAAGAATTGGATTTCACACCATCACTAAAATAAAATGTGCCATTTATCAGTTTGCTTTTGTAGAGAAGAGGGGTTTCTTTTTGTTAGCTGCTCTTTTCTATAGAGCATTACGATCTCCATCTTCGAGATGTAGGATCTATTCCACATATGCCAGGAGAATCCAGTTTATTATTATTATTATTATTATTATTATTAACAAACATTTATATAGCGCCAGCAGTGTACCTGGCACTTTACAAAGTAATAAAATAGACACGGTCCCTGCCCCTAGGGCTTACAATCTGAGAGACAGGAGCTGGGGGAGAGACTTAGGAAGGGGAACAGAGGGAGAGACAAGGGGTCTAACATTCATGAAGATGCGAGGTCTCAAGTGCACGTACTTGGCTTGGTTACGATGAGAATGACAGCAGGCAGGTCCATGTGGCAAGGATAAGGGTAAACCGATCGTAGGTATAGGAATAGTGGCTCAGCAGGATAAAGAGTCAGACAGAGCAGAGCGAAAGAGGTGAGTTTTAAGGAGAGATTTGAAGGTATGAAGGGAGGGGGCAAGGCGGATGTGGACAGGGAGGGAGTTCCAGGCATGGGGGGCAGCAAGTGAGAAGGGACGAAGGCGCTTAGGGGAGCAGGGAAGGCGTGGAAGGGTGAGAGAAGGGACAGAGGAGGAGCGAAGTGCACGGGCTGGAGTATGGAGGGCGATAAGTGCAGAGAGGTAGGGGGGAGCAAGGTTGTGAAGAGCTTTATAGGTGAAGACTAGGAGCTTGTGCAGGATTCGTTCAGGAAGGGGAAGCCAGTGAAGCGAAGAGAGGAGGGGCTGCACATGGTCGAAGCGACTGGCGAGGTAGATGACCCTGGCAGCAGAGTTTTGGACAGAGATGAGGGGAGAAAGGTGAGACCGGGGAAGGCCAGTGAGAAGGAGGTTACAGTAATCGAGGCGAGAGATGACCAGAGCATGAACAAGAGTTTTGGCAGACGAGACAGAGAGAAAAGGGCGAATCTTAGCAATGTTATGGAGGGAGAAGCGACAGGATTTAGCAACAGAGTCAATGTAGGGTTTAAAAGAAAGGGCTGAGTCAAAGATGAAGCCTAGGCTACGGGCTTGGGGGACAGGCAGGATGGTGACTCCATCAATAGTTATTGACAGTGAGGAAGGAGAGGAAGGATGAGGGGGGAAGATAAGGAGTTCAGTTTTAGCCATGTTGAGTTTGAGTTGACGTTGAGACATCCACGTAGTTTATGGAATACAAGTTGTGATGCAGGGACATGTCTCAGTGACAGCTGTGTTACTTTGTTCCACTGGAGAAGAAAACCTTCGGCATCAGGGTGTGGTTCCATAGATACTTCACATAGAGAAGTGCATGAGAGAGGAATCAGGCTAAACTATCATCATTAATTAAGATGGATTGAAGCAGCAGATCTGCTGAGCAGCCTCTACTGTGAAGTGTCTGTGGAACCACACTTGATTCCAAAAGTTTTCTTGTCCAGTGGAACAAAGGGTTGCAGCCTTGCTTTGTTGTTTGTTCCTGGATTCAGCTTCTGGCAGGAGTGTAGAGAGTTGAAAACTAGATCCCTTTGCCCCAAGAGGTAAATGTAACGAGGTATTTTAGAAAACTCAAATACTGTATTACACCATTAGCAAACAGGCCATTGCATTTACTTCCAGTAAAGATGTGATTTCACTTGTGTTCTGGTCATGTGCCAAGGCTGATTCTGGGTTTGATAGATGCAGAAAATTATATTAATCAGAGCTGAAATGATGGAGCTACTAAATATCAAAACAAACTTTGCTATGACACTATTGTTTACTTATAAACTAAACACTATGATGTTATGACAAAGTTATTTGCTCAGCCTTTAAGCTAATTCTAACCAATCAATGTTTTTGCTTACTTGTCAGTTGTGGAATATCTAAATATTATTTGCTTGTGAAGCAAAGCCACTGTCTGCTAAACATCTTCTGATAGCTTTTCCCCTAAATAAAAAGTACTTCCAATCCCTCACCCTCCTTAGCAGTGCTCTCCTAGAGTTAGAAAATAGTTATATTACTTATTGTATTTTGATAAGAGAGATTGAGAGTGCTTCCAAACATCACTTTCAACAAATTTCCTGGAAGTATAATGCTGGGCACAACAGCAGTGTCCCTCCCCCCACCCCCACTCCTTGGATAGTGTTGGGACTGCTGCCTCCTTGCATAGCAAGGACTCCGTGCTTTCCCTGGCATACAAACCATCCTCACAGAGGCAGGGCAGCAGCTGGATCCAGTGCTGGCCAGATGTTCTGGAAGCAGCAGACTAAACAATTCAGAAGGACTATGGAGCATGTGCTCTTGTTCAGCATAACAAGGAGCTCAAATAGGGATAGTGCACAGTCTTCTGAGGTCTCTTTGGGATTTCCCCATGGATAAGTCTCTCTCTGCTTTCACCAGTGCCAGCTAGTGACTAGATTCCATTGTCTGATCTTAACCAAACAGCAATCAAAACAAAATTTACCTGTGTTTTAAATGCATGAATGGGTAATTTCAGACATGCACCGGGCACATCCAACCACGCACCAGGATCCGTTTCAGATCCCAGTCAGGAATCAGTCCGACCATCCTTTAGACGTGCCGGCTAATTCCGACAGGGGATTGGGGAGGGGGCGGGGCTGTGCGGCGTGACGTGCGGCTGCACAGCCCCGCTCCCCTGGCCTCCTGCCCTCCAGGAGATGGGCGGGTGCAGCGGCCAATTCGACCGCTGTGCCCGATCCCACATCGGGGTCCAGGCCACGGTCCGGGATCGACGGAGGTAACAGACATTACTTTCAGCCGATTCCGGACTGTGGTTCAGCTAATCACAGTTCTGGACCTCCGGGCGGCCGGAGGTCCAGAACCGTGGTCAATGTGTTTCCCGCCGGGTGTTCACCATGGTGAACCCCCTGTGGTGGCCCGTGGTATTGTAATGTCTGAAATTACCCAATGTTTGAGTCTGCAGTAAGCAAAGACGAAGTGGGTATTGAACAATAATAAACAGCAGGTGAGAAAAGGGGGCAGGACCCAGCAGTCCTGTCCCTTAATAGATATATACCAGCCAGCCCTCCCTGGGATGTTATGACTGTATACATTTTGTTTCCTCTTCATTAAAAAATATTGCAACATGTTCCATGTTAAGTAAAATTTGAATAAAGTAATTCAGTCCCAAAACGCATATTTCTCCATAGTTGCCAATTCTTAGTTGAGAAACTCTTACCTGCTGTGTGAATGTTCTCTTACCTCATGTGTTTGTCACCTTTTAAATCTTCGGGCATTTTCAGACAAAACACTCTTCACCCACTACCCACCCACCCACTTATACATGTTACAGGGCACCCATAGGGCAACGCTGCAGCCCTGCAACATGTATAGTGGATGGGTGGGTAGTGGGTGGAGAATGCCATTTGGGATTGTCTCTCAGTGGTCTTCTTTCCAGTGGAAAGGTGCTAGTCATTCATTCTTTTACTTTTCTGCCACCTTTACCAATGTTATTTTATCTTGGTGACTTTCCAAGCCAAGGAAGGCTGAATATAGCTCCTGTACTGCCCTTTACTGCTTCTCCAGAGAGATCTTTTTGAGAAACCAATGGCAGGCTGAAGAGTGCAAGCCATCAGTGCATGCAACTTCATTCCATCCATGTCAACAATAATCTTGTATGCAGAGGACTTCAAGGATTCAGCCCTTGCAGAGTACTGCATAAACAGAAGAGAGGAATCTGAGTAGGTGTGTGGAGGAGACTAGGATAATAAACTAAAAGTAATAAAAAAGCAAGCTGAAAATTCCTCTGTTTGTTTTAGTCATTTATAGCATGGAGTTTAACTACATGTGGTAGAACTGAATTCAACAGCAAGACACCTGTTATCTATTCTTTAACTGTAGTAGACAAACATAGAAATCCAAAATAATACTGCATCATTTTTTTCATGAAACGATGAAGGAATATTAAATGAGATGTCTGCTTATAAAGTCTATATATGGCTACCTATCATCATTAAAATGATATTAGGGGAATAGCTAGGTTGGAATAGGACTTGGCGCAGAAGATGGAATTTATTTATTTATTTATTCACATTTTTACCCCACCCTTCTCCAAAGGCTCACGGCAGCATGTCCCAAAGTTGAGCTTGCTAATATCACATTCTTCTGCAATGAAAATACTATATGTTGTGCCTATTCATATATCTGAAGTGCTGTATCAGGAATGTCACCAGTACAGTCCCTGTTACACATTACATATACAGTCATTTTCTAGCTGCACGTCGCAGCTAGAAAGTTAAATGTAGGACTGGGCTTCATTATAAATGGCAGAATTTAAAGCAGTTCAGAAACTGCTTGAGCTGTAGTTCTGAAAATTTGACTCCGTTATAAACCTTAACATCAGTGTCTATGCAAATTTCTAATATGATTGAGCCAGGAAATCAAAACTTATAGCAATGTACATGTTAATTACTGCTGATCAAAACGCACTGTTTCCAGAGAATTTGTTCTAACTGATCTCTACCTGCCTCTTTCGAGTTGAGCCCCAAGACTTCACAGCTTTGTGGTGTGAGATGTCGAGTAAGTGCTGTTAAAGTCTGACTATGATCGGTGCAGTCAACAAAGAAAAGATGAAGATTTTAGTTCTGCCGGGCTAGCACATGCACATGGAGAAGCTGCCACTTTGGCAAAAAGCAGCATGAATGCATGTGCATGACTCCTTGCAAAAAGCATGTGACCTTCTCCAGGAGCCAAGTTGCAAGACTTCTGACAGCCAGTGATCCCAGATTGCTCGCAATACCTCCAGGGAGCTAGGGAGTTATGCATTCCTCACTAGCCTTCCAACCCCACTGTGGGGAAGGGGCGCCTAGGGAAAATGTAAAAAGCTCCTGTGATGTAATAAAAATCAATCCAACTGTATATCAAAAATAAGCTTATATAAACAGGAGCAACAAATCACATGTAGAAGAGAATGCAACTCAAAAATCACCCTCTGCGTTTCGAGCAACAATGTCCTTCCTTGGGGCATGCAATAAAATCTACAAAACAAACAAATAAGTTATAATAACAATGCCTTAACTCTGTCCTTTACATGTGTAGATATTGCATATAGTTTATACAATGCAATTCGTACAATGAAAGTGTATAAAACTGTATACAGTAAAATCCCTAAGAAAATGAAATTCTGTAAACAAGGACAGAGTTCAGGTGTTGTGAAAAATTGTTGTAGGCGAGTACAACATGTTTATCACATGTACATAATATAAGAACTTGTGAAATGAAAGGTAGTTAAGGTTGAAGTTAATGAACAATGTAAGTACCTGTAAAGAATGCAATTATGTACAAATTTAAGTACATATAAAGTAAGAATATCCTAGTTCAGTTACTGGTAAATAGTAAAAAGACTAGTTATAGTAAGAAAGAAGGTAGCTATGTTGTGTTAACAATGATGTCACATTATGCAATATAGATAAGTGTAAATAATTTCCATGCTTTTTGGCATGTCGGTTTTATTGTAATGTAGTTTAATTGTATTTTTTAATTGTATATGAAAATAATTTACATGGTTTTTGGAGTGTAAGTTGGGGAAATGTATTTTGTGGAATGTTGTTTAAGGGGGAAGTTTTTTATTTTGGAAATGGTCCTACCTTTAATGTTTTTTGAAACCGTATGTTTTTTGTTTGGAGAACTGTCTGAAATACTCATTTTTCTGTTTGCATGAATACACTAACATAGATCAGGCTACATGCAAAGATTATTGGCTCCTTGTAAAACTAGAATGGTCAGCCTCATGTTTCACTTGCACATGGTCAAGTGAATGCAAGAAATGTGAATGCAAGAAATAATCTCCCACTTCCAGGATCAGTGTGATGTGGAGAAATTTAGGGAGTGAAAGACTCCATCAGGGTTCTTCCATGCTTACTTCTGGTCTCTGTGGTACATGAGCAGAAGTCCTGCCTGGATTTAGAAAGGATGCAGTGTGCTTTTAACATTCTATTTTGGCCTGGCATGCTGGCTAGCAAGTAACTACAGCAGAACTAGCTACACACGCTAGCAGTGGAACTTCCTGACAGTGGCTGGTGGACCTTTAGGTTGGTGGAGTGGTGGGCCGGGGCAGCAGAGGTCAGACCAGCAAGTGGTGGGGCCAGGATTAGAATTTCACACATAATCAATGGAATAGAACACAGTGAATGAAAAAAACAGTGTATGCAAAACAAAAAACTACACAATGGTGGTGGCATGCAATAGTGAGCAAAATTTAAAGCTGTGTGAAAAATGAAGAAGGGAAAGATCAGCGTTTGCTCCTGTAAATCAGGTGCTAGGAAAATAATGACAGCTCAAGACTTCAAGTCTGTTTTAAATAAGGGGGCATTAATGTATGTGTGATTTGGTTCATTTTCAAAAATTGCTATTAAAAAAAAAAAAGATCCACTCAGAGAGAAACCCTGAATATGCCAGGGAGCTTCAGGAGAAGCTGGGACACTCGATATACACCAGAGAATGCTACAGGGTGAGCTCAGCCCTCAGTACACAATAGAGAATTCATGCTACCAGGGAAAGTCCTATAAATGCCTAACTGTGAGGAAAGTTTTAGTGTGCACTTCAGTCTTAGCATACATGAAAGAGCCCAAACAGTTCCCCTTGTTCCTTCCTCCATCTTCTGAAAGAGGAAGTTGTCAGCAAGGCAAGGCCAGAATTGGTTGGACATTCCCTGCTTAGAGTTTGTCTTCCAATAGATATTGGAGTAGTTGAAGTCACCTATTAATACTACTACTTGCCTCCTTGAAGCTTCTGCAATCTGTTTTAGGAAAGTATCATTCATGTCCTCTGCTTGGTTTGGCAGTCTGTAGTAGACTACAACCATGAGATCATATTTATTTATTTCTCCTTTTATTTTTACCAAGATGCTCTCAACAGGACTGCCATGCTCACTCGTGGATTTCTGTGCAAGTATATATATATCTTGACATATAATGCTGTTCTCCCTTTCTCTTGGATCTTTTCTTTTTAAACCAAGTAGATCCTTCAGTTACTACATTCCACTCATGAGTCATCCCATGACATCTGAGTAATACCTATATTTACCTTCCTGTATAATGATTTCAAGTTCATCCTGTTTATTGCCCATACTGTATGCATTAGTGTGCAGACATGGAAGTTCATGAGAATTGCACCCCAATGGCTCCTCTACAATTTTTTTTCTTGGGCTTAGTAGACACCATCACAGCTCTCTCAGTTTCCAGTGTATCGCATAAGTCCATATCTTTATACTTACCTTGGTACTTACAGTTGGGTTTTTGTCTCCATCCCCCACAGGATGGAGACAAAACAGTCCCATAGTCGTTCATTAGTGTTCTCTCTCTTTTTAGCCCTCTACCTTCAACAGGAAGGATCGATGAGAACACCACCTGTGCCCCAAGGTCCTTCACCTTCCTTTCCAGAGCTGCGTACTCATGTGATATGCTCAAGACTGTGCCTGGCAGTATCATTTGTTCTCATGTGGATCAGAAGGAAGGGATAATGATCAGGGGGTTTGATGAATCTAAGCAACCTTTCTGTCATGTCCTGGATTTGTGTACTGGAGACAGCACACCTCATGAGATGACAAGTCTGGTTGGCACGCAGCCACCTTCGTCCTTCTCAGTAGGGAAACACCAACTACCACCAAACTTCTCCTCCTCGTCCAGGGGGTGGGTGGTTGGATCCCTCCCATCCTTAGGGGACTGAGAGTCCCTCTTCCTGTCTAGCAGAGTCCAGGGTAGAACTCTTCATACAGGAGACTCAGAGTCATTCTCAGTGGAAAGAGCCTGAAAGTGGTTTCTTAGTTCCACTGACGCAGAATGTCTTCTGATTCTTCTGCTCTTGACAGTCACTTCCTTCCATGTGTCTTCTTTTTCCTTACATTTCTCCTCTTCATCCTTAACAACCTCCTCCTGCTGTTGTCCTTCCTGCAGTGCTTTCTGTGTCCTATCCAAGAAGTCCTCATCTTCCCTAATAAGCCAAAGCGTGGAAACTCGCTCTTCAAGTCCTCTCACCTTCTCTTCCAGCAGGGATACCAACTTGCACTTGCTGCAGATGTAGTCTCTTCTGTCTCCAGGCAGTAAAACAAACATAGCACACACCTTGCAGGTCACCACAACAGCTTCTTAATTGCCCATGTTCTTAAATTCTAGATAGGTCCACAGTCTTCTGGGTCCTCCCCTGTTAACTACCCCACTTAACTATCCCATGTAAAACCCTGTTTACTACTCCTGTTCGATCATTCCCAGATCGCTCATTTACTGGGTCTGGGAGGATTTAATAAGGTTGGCTAGTCAGCTGAGGGTAAGTTCAGAGTAAGGGAGCAGAGATGAGGGCATGCACACAAGGAGAGGGGACAGATCCAGGGCACGTATTGGACAAGGGGTCCGATGATTGGAGATGTTGTGTTCACTTTTGCTGTGGTCGGACCATTGCCTCCTGCAGGCTTGCATCCTGGAACATCTACCTGCCCGTGGGGCAGGGCCTATTTTATTTATTTATATTTATAGTAGCATTTGTATGCCGCCCCCTCCTGCTACAAACATCTTGGGGCAACATTTTAAAACATATAATAAAATTAATTAAAATCAGCATTTCCCCGAATTAACCCCACCCCAAACAATAAAACCTCACCCTAACCCAACCCACCCATCCCATTTCCCTCGGCAAAGGCCATGTGCAACAGCCAGGTCTTACACTTTTTATGGAAAGAGGGGAGGACATTGGTCAGGTGGACCTCCAACGGGAGGGAGTTCCACAGCCACAGTGCAGCCACTGAGAACGCCCTCCTCATGGTCGACACCCGGAAAACCTGGGGGACCTCAAGAAGGGCGCCCCCAGTCGACCGCAGCGGTCGATCCAGAATCCGGAGGGTGAGGCGGTCCTGCAGGGCCCAGGCCGTTTAGGGCTTTAAAGGTCAACACCAACACCTTGAATTTGGCCCAGAAGACTATTGGCAGCCAGTGCAGAGAACAAAGCACTGGAGTAATGTGCTCGCGTCAGCCCGTCCCCTTCAGTAGACGAGCCGCCGCATTGTGCACCAGCTGCAGTTTCCAGACCATCACCAAGGGTAGCCCCACGTAGAGTGCATTACAGTAGTCTAATCTCAAGGTAATAAAAGCATGGATGATTATGGCCAGGTCTGAGTCCAAGACATACGGTCTAAGCCAACATACCAGGTGTAATTGGTGAAATGCACCCTTCGCCACCGCTGCCACCTGGACATCCAGGCAGAGCTGTGGATCAAGGAACACCCCCAGACACCCCTAATAACTATTAGGATGGTCTGCCCTTGGAAACTTATGGAACCGATTAGGTTCTGGAACGCTCTGGGGGATTTGCCTGTAGACCTCGACAGCTGCTCCATTGATGACCTTGTGACCTTTTGGAACACCTGGCTGGCAGAAGCCATTGATCAGGTGCCTCCTAGGCTGCTGCTGTGTCTTCTGATCCCTCCCTGTCTTCCTAAAGACAACGGAGTGGGGGCATGAACCAACATAGGATAATTGACCTCATTACTGTTGGAGAATACATGAAGTATGAAGTGGTACAGGCTTGCTAGAAATGTTTTATTAAGTTTTTTGTGCCCATTTGGGACCAGATAGACCTCAAAATCCATGTTAAGGGAGCTTTTTTATATGGTTGCATTCCTTTTGAAATGTCAATCCACAGTATTAAAAATTGCAGCAACAATTTCAAAACCGCCTAATAACCATGTAAAAAGTAACTGTTTGATTGACTTTTCAGGTAATTAAACTAGCAGGTTGGTAGGAGAAACCCTAATGTTAATTAAACATAATTAAATGCATGCTTTTATCATGTTGACAGTCTCCATTACAGTGGATGCTTTTAAACGGACAGCACCCAGGTCTCTGTTTTACCTCACACCCGGGTGGTCCATCCATCTAAAGATGGGCCCCCAGATGTGCAGGTGGAGCAGCTGCTCCACTCTAGCCCCGCTTACGATTCTCCAGAAGATCCTAGAGCACCACCAGTGGAGTGGGCCACACAAACCTGGGGCAGTGGTCAGAGGAGGAACAGCTGTCCGTCTGCTCGGTGAATGGCGGTTGCAACTCAACTTTTGGTTTGGGGTTGCCCCAGGCAGAGCCATAGAGCTGAGAGCGGCAGCCTAGAGTGCTGGCCGATCCTCCCACAGCTCTATGGTATTATTATTATTATTATTTATTATTATTATAAGCATTTATACAGCGCCAGCGATGTACCTGGCACTTTACAGAGAACAAGATAGACACGGTCCCTGCCCGAGAGCTCACAATTTAAAGAAGACGGGGAGGAGAGACAGAGAAGGGGGAACAGAGGGAGAGACAAGGGATGCAACATTCACGAGGATGCGAGAGCTCAGGTACACATTCTTGGCTTGGTTTCAGTAAGTTGGGAGTTTGAAGATAACAGGTGGGGAATAAACCTGAGTGGGGATGCTTAGCAGGAGTTAGGAAGGACAGAGCGGAAGAGGTGGGTTTTGAGGAGGGATTATGGGGGAGGGGCCACCATGCAGACAGATTGTGGGCTGCAGCAGCTGCTGGGTCCATGTAAACCTGGCACAGGCAGGGTTGTATGCGGGGGACATGGAGCTGGCCACCCCTGGAGCAGGTCTGAAGGTGGCTAACCCTGGGTCCGTCTGAAGACACCCAGTGTCATTAGAGGGGAATCTTGAGGCATGTTGCCAGAGAGTTTTCCACATATGTATGAAAGATAACGATTCAGATTAAGGAAAAAGTCAATACTGCATTGCATTTAGTACAAGCAAATGATGCATAGTATAAAGGAATTATCTTATTTCATTAGTTTTACTAGCAAATTACTTAAAAGGACAGATTGCATAATCTCTGGCATACATATGCTACTGCTTTTTGGAAGACCTATGAGAGAAACACTTTTCAGAGCCTACTGGGATATTGAGAAGATTATGATATCTTTACTATAAAGACCATCTGTTTACCAGCACCAGCTTCCTTTTGAAGAACTTACAGTTGATTTAAAGAATTACTTTCTTTCAAACATGCCAGATCAAAAGGATATCAGTAATATTGCAGAGCATACTGAATTGATAAACATATCCAATGTGACTTAGTCAAGCATTGGCTTATACAAAGAAAAGTATCTCATTTAAAAAACACTTCCAGTAATATTCATGTTTTTCTTTCTTTCTACATACTGATAATACCGATTATTGAACCATTTAAATAAAGAAGGCATTGTGACAAAATAAATGAAGAGCAGCCAATCTAGAAATACTTACCTGATATGTAAAAGCATTGCTTGTTTCTGTTTTGAGTGCTGTTCACATAAATTAGATATTTTAGTTTGATAAAGATATATCTGAGAAGTATTTGCTGCACATGTTAAGCTAGCATTTTAATGTTAAACACATGAACGTGTTATATGGTTAACGAATAAAACATGGCTCGTAGAAAGTAAAGGTGGGAACATCTTTTGAGTCAATCCAGCAAATGCAGAATAGTTCCCACTGTTCTATTTCATCTCTACTCAGCTGCTAAATGTGACAAATACTGAGGTTTCCACTATTTCCCTGTAGGGATGGTTCAACAGTCCAAAAGATCCCACCATTAGAAAGTTTTCCTGATAGACAGATTTTTTAAAATTTCATCTCCCTGATCTTGTTTTTTTCTAGCCCTTTTTGTGCCACGACAATAAAAATCTCTGTCTCGTTCATGCTGATTGTGTTTCAGATATTAGTGACTTGTTCATCAGCTAGTTTGTGGAAAGGTTGGTCTGCAGATGAAGTGTTTCTGCAGGTGAAGTGTTTCTAGAGTTCCGTGGAGCTGAAACACCATACTTTGAATAGCTTGCCTCATTGTGACTATTTCATAGATATTTATTTGGCTACAGAATACATTTATAAATAGATATATTTAATGTGAAATTTATACTCTTGCCATGGGAGCTTTACTTCTCCATACTGAATAACCCCACTTATCACCTTGTATTAAAATCATGCTGTTGCAAAATATCTTTAATGGGCAAATTAAATAAATTGGCCTTTAGAATTTGTGGGGGTAGCCACATAAGATGTTATCCCACATTGGGCAGCATTATCCCAATTTAGGCAATGTTACCATGCGATGCAGTGGCTTGTAAGTCTGGTGGCCACCAGATATTCACCCCTCCCCATGACGAGGTGGGCAGCCAGCTCCTACACTCTTGAGTGCAGCCAGATGAGCTGCAGTGGGCCCGATACCCACGTGGCCCCATGGTGGGCAAGCACTGTCAGCACACCATGAGGTGAGTACAGAGATCTGGGCAGATGGTCAGCTTATCCTTCAGGGTGGCCAGGCTGCTTTTGGAGCGCCTACTGCAGCTGGGGTGGGCCGAGGTGCTGGCCACACGAGTGAGCCCAGCCCTGCCTCGCCTCCCTCCCTGGCCCAACCAAGATCCCACCCCCAGACGTGACATGGCAGCATGCGATGTGTGACAGCGCTCACCACTCAAAGCCCTGCTGCAGAGATCACTGTGTGGTGGCGCAGAGAGGGGCTCTGGTACATAGGCTGCCATGCCTTGGGCATCTACGTGACGCATCTCGGCCTTTTTGGGGGATGCATCATGTAACAGCCAGGTGCTCGTCCCATTACGTGACGGGAGGGGAGCGGCATCTAGTGTCAGCCGGCCACATGATGCACTGCATCGTGTGGTCCAGCTGCCCAGGGTGGGTTAAGGCTGCCCAAGGCATGGTAGCTGGCCCAAGCCATCTCATTTGACTGCACCTGATGTGTCCACTGAAAAAGGCCAAGGACGCAGCGCGTAGTAAGATTGCACAAAGTGGGATAAGGCTGCCCAAAGTGAGTTAAGGACCTGCCTCCCATGTGGCTGGGCCATGCGGCCCCGCTCCTCCCCCTGCCTAACAGCTTATTGCGGGGAATGTGAGTCTGGGAAAGAGTATGTGCCTTCCTCCCCACTGCCTAAGAGCTGATCACGGGGGAGGGAGGCCTGGGAAGAGCATACATCCTCTTCCCAGGCTCCCCTCCCCCACAATCAGCTCTTAGGTGGGTGGATCGGGGGAACAGGCCCTGGGACGAGCATAGGTGCTCCTCCCAGCTTCCCAGCAGCTGATCAGGAGCGCACACACACCTTTGGGATCCTTCTCCCTCCAGTCGGCTGTTGGGTGGGTGGAGGAGCAGCACATATCTGCACGCATTAGCTGCCTCCACCCCCAACAGCTGCCTAGCAGCGGCAGGCCCGATCCTGCAGTGCAGCAGGAGTCTGGGCACCCAGTTCCATGTGGCCAGCTCTCCCCACCATCCCAAAGTCTGGTGGCTATGCTTGCCTGCCACCAGGTGCATGGGGGATCAGGCCTGAGCCCACCCTAGCTTATGTGGCTGCACCCTGTAATAACTGAAAATAAGGTAGCAGATAGGGAACTGCATAATTGTACACAAATTTAGAGGACTAAAAAGATCTTTTTCATGTAAGGAACTGTTTTCCTAATCAGTAAGAAGAAGTATCCCTAATGTGTTCTATGTTGGGAGATCATTGTTCTAGAAGAATCTGAGGGTGGAGGAAGGCAGGAATCTCCAAAATATTTCCCAGCTTCAAATAAATTTTCTGCGTTCTTTAAATAGGTAAAAATGAAAAGTATACAGTGTGTTGCATCATATTTCATCTTCCTTCTGGGCTGCTTCTACACCCATTCTCTCTTTTTACGTAGCATATGTTGAACACAAGAATCTTCAGTTGTTGGTTGTTATTAATGGTGCCTTTGGAGTCCTATGTTTGTATGATATAAAGAAGTGTTGCTGAAGGAAGTGATGGCATCTCACACCACACTCAAGTGCAGGTGTCTAATTGATACTTAGTAGCAGGTAGTGCCCTTCCAACAGCATGGGTGGGCTTATGGGTAGACAAAGGATGGTGACAAAACATGTTACACAATACATTCAGAAAGTGTAATTAACCTTTTTTAAAACTGAGAGTCAATTGCACATTTTCCTTTGTGTTTGAACATAAGAGGCAAAACAAAGGGTGCAGCCACATGGCCTGCAGAGTGCCTGATCCCTGTGCGGCCCCATTGTGGGCAAGTGGTGCTGCCACACTTGGGGCAAGCACAGGGAGCTGGGCAGATGGTTCCCCCCCCAGGGCAGCCGGCTTCTGTCAGAGCTCCTGCCACGGCTGGGGTGGGCCGTTGCATCAGCCACATGAGCGGGCATCTGGTCCTGCCTTGCCTCTGTCCCCCGGCCCGAGCAAGATCCCACTCCTGGCCATGATGTGGCCACACGCGATGGGTGACTGACAATGCCCACTGCTCAAAGCCCTGCAACGGAACTCACCAGGTGGCAGGGCAGACAATGCCTGGCCACATGAGTTGCCCTGCCTTTTTCCAAGGACACATCACGTAGTAGCCAGCCGCTTGCCCCACCCTGGGATGGGGGGAAACATCTGGCAGCCGCCAGCCACATGATGCACTGAATCGCATGGCCCAACTTCCCAGAGTAGGTTAGGGTTACCCAAGATGTGGTAGCTTTCCCACAGTCTCGTGTGGCTGAACCCAAAACTGTTTTCCATTCCAGTTAAATAAGGACATTGTGTTTGACATTCGATGTCCATAGGACACACACGGGACACAGTCGTCTACCTATTGAAATTCATGGCAAAACACCCAGTGACTTAATTGACAGCGGACTGTTTTAATATTATTATTATTATTATAAACATTTATATAGCGCCAGTCGTGTGGCCTGGTGCTGTACAGAACATAGAATTAGACGTGGTCCCTGCCTGTGGCTTACAATCTAGTCTATTAGATTATTGAAATTGGTACTACAAGAGTGACATAACAATGAGAGGGAGTGTTTCTCTGCTGTATGTTCTGAGGAAGGGTTTTGTTTCGTCTTGCCCTTCATTTTATAAACAGACATCATTTTGAGAGCAAGATTGCCATTTGATCTGGCTCTCATCTGCCATGTTAACAAGGTTTAAAGGCCATGGAAAAAATTAGCTGGTTGGAGATGTTTATACACTTTTTTTTTTTAACATGAAAATCACTCTGAAACAATAGCTTTTGGCTAGGCTAGAGTGAAGTGTGCCAGTATTAAGGACTGTTGGATACTTCATATTATCAGTGAAAAGTCATAAATTAATCAACTACAGGAAATTTAATACCACTCTTTAAACAGATCAGCTGACCTTTTATTTATTTTGATATTTTCATTAACAGTAAGCATACATTAAATTAGTTTTTGCAGAGTATGTGAACTGTGTATGCTATTTTAAATAGCAAATATTAACTTCCAACCCTATTGTTTCTTCTTCAAGGCATATTACAAGTTTACTTTTGTAGGCACCATTCCAAAATGCACAAATGTGTGTATTCCAGTTTACTGCTCTGAATATGTTTTTAAAAAAAATATACACAATGATTTTATTTTTATCATATGTAAATTGGTGCCCCACAAACTTTATGTTTTTTCTTACAAATCTTGTTACAACACTGTGACTGTTCATCTGAGATTATTACTAGAGTGCCAAAACATCTCTTTTGTTCTGAACAGATGGACAGCTTCATTTTTTTTGTAGGGAAAAGGATCACATTTTTCTTTCTTAAATATTTAAATNGTTTCTTCTTCAAGGCATGTTACAAGTTTACTTTTGTAGGCACCATTCCAAAATGCACAAATGTGTGTATTCCAGTTTACTGCTCTGAATATGTTTTAAAAAAAAATATACACAATGATTTTATTTTTATCATATGTAAATTGGTGCCCCACAAACTTTATGTTTTTTCTTACAAATCTTGTTACAACACTGTGACTGTTCATCTGAGATTATTACTAGAGTGCCAAAACATCTCTTTTGTTCTGAACAGATGGACAGCTTCATTTTTTTTGTAGGGAAAAGGATCACATTTTTCTTTCTTAAATATTTAAATTATATATTAACTTGTTTCAGAGATTATACTTTCACCTTATCTGAAACACCAACGAAGAGCAAGATTTTACTTCCTTATCCATATTGAGTAATCACTTTCTTCTGGAATAGTCCTGCTAATTTAAGTGTACTGCTTGTGAAGTGAGGTACGTCCAAGCATGAGTAAGGGCATCAGAATCTGAAACTTAAGAAAAAACTTACGTTTTAAATTTACAGCTTATTCTGTGCTTCTAAATATGCAACTATTTTCAGTCAGATTGTCTTTAGTATTTAAAAATGCTTAGTAAAAAAAAGTTAAAAGTCATGTGTAGAGACATGAAAACTCGGAGCTTTATAATATAAAGTGCTGAAACGAAAACACTGTGTTTTTGCGAGAATCTACAAGATTCTCGCAAACCCCAGCAAGATCTCACGAGATTCTCAAAAATCACCCCAAATGCTCTGCACATGCGCTAAATGGCTGCCACAGCCATTCTATGCACAGCCCCCGGTGGCCATTTTTCACATGCGCAGAGAGGTTTTAGAAGTTTCTCAAAAATCTCGTGAGATTCTCAAAACTCCCAAAACTCTCTGCACATGCAAAAAAAAAAAAGGTCGTCACAACCATTCTGTGCATGCATGCCCCCATACACAGAAGGTTTGTGGGGGAGGGCTGTTTGAGGTCCACGAGAAACTTATCAAGAACAGCATTGAGAATGTCGATTCTTGCGAGATTCTCAACCCTGAGAATGTTGACAATGTCGATTCTCGAAGAAATTCTTGACCAGGGCGAGAACTCATTTCAGCCCTACTTTTATTTTGTTATCTAGTGAATCGTTGGGGATTAGTCCTGTCCCTGTTTTCTCCTTGCCCTGTTTTCTCCTTGCCCTGTTTCCTCTTTAAACACACTTACTTTAAAACTCCTTGCACAACTACCTCTCTGGCCCAGGACTGACCTGAGTTCGTTATGGAAACCTTGCTTATTTGACTGAAAAAGACTACTGATAAAACATTCTAAAACAGAAGGTTCCTGATGGAGCTACCATCTGAAGCCAGTGATAAATTCCCATTCACATCTCTGGGATCAGGTTTTGGCCTATTATTGACTTTTCTCTCCCAGGGTGATTGTTGTGCGTGTGCAGGTTTTGTGTTTTTGTTGAGAATTATTTTTGTTCGTTACATTTAAAATATTAGTAGTCTGAACACCAGTATGCTGTATGCTATTCCCGCTCATTACTTCACCAGTTACATTTGTGTAATGATTGCAGTTGTGTGTTGATTGAAAGCAATGCTCTCATTCTGGCTTGCTTGCTTCAGAAGTACCACACTATTATAAATTGCTGCTGTAAACTTTTGAACCCAGGAAAACTTCTGAATAAACATGATAAGGGATAAGGTAATCCCAGTCTCAGAATTCACTACTGCACTGAAATAAATCACTTCATTTTTCAGACAGACTGTTGGCTTTTTCTTTTTTCCCCTTTAAAGTACATTTTCAGATTCATATATGGTCTTTAAAAATATCTACCCACCCACCTTAATAATTTTTGCATTTAAAGTTGACTGTTTAAACAATCTCTCTTGCAATATATATATATATATATATATATATATATATACACACACACACACACACACACTTAAAGGGGAGGAAAACGGTAAATAAAACAAACTCATGCTAGAGAGACACTCAGTGAATGAGAGAAAATTCAGACATTGCAGATCATAGCAACAGAAACAATATTAACTGACGTAAGTTTTTTTAAAAGCATTGGAAAACCGAGAATGAAGTAAAATGGGTTGAACAATCCTCCAAAGACCGCATTACTAACCCTCATTTGTCTTCTTACTGTCAAACTAGTGTCACAACATGTCAGCGTGCCATTTTATTTGAATATGTGACACTATAACAAAATTCTTCAGTAACAAGTCACCTCTACCAATGTGAGTACCAGCTTCTCAGTTTTCTTTCTCAACTTGGTGTGCCTGATATATTTAATAATGAAGCAGTCATTTTCCCTTAGACTTAATAAGGAGAATGTCAATATAAATGGTATGCAAGTTACATTTTTTTCCCTGTATAACATAATTCAACACTTCCAGGAAAATTTAGCTGAAGTGTAAGCTGCATTTTTTTTCTGCATAGTTTAATTCACCACTAGTATGAAATTTTAGTTGTCGCCAATATTGAGCTGTAAGGCATTACCATTTTATGGTGGTGTAGCAATAAAAGTTTCATAATACGAACTTTAGTCCCCATTGTGCTAAGCACTGTATAAACATCCTACAGTAGCCACGTCCTGTCATTGGGTACATTCACACATCATGATTTTCAAGTGGTAAAGTCTGTGAAAAGTTGTGGAAAGTACCATGTAGTAATTCAGCACCAGTTTATGTGTGATGTGTGAACACTTCTCCTCCATGGGAAATTCCTTGTGTTCTATAGAAGTGGTTCCCCAAATATTAATTTACCACATTCTCATCACATATCTCTGGTGAATTATCACGTGTTGCTTTCTTCAGGATATACTACTAGAAGATTGGGACCTATGGTACCCTTGATCTGCAATCATGATTCCTTTACAACAGTATATGACATTTAATGTATTTGTCAGACTTATACAAACAAGGTTTGATTATAGAGCATCTTCAGAAGTCTTTTGAAGTCAATAGGAAGGGAATGCCACTGGCAACAGGGAAATACTGCCCCAAATTAATTTAATTGAGAGCCCCAATTAATTTCTATGTAGTGCCTGCTGAAATTTGATGAAAATCCATCTTCCTGAACTTTTATATTTTTAATTGGATCATGGAGTTTTAACTGAAATCCATGAAAACTGAACAAAATAAGTTGTGCCATTCTGTTGGTTTGAATTTTATGAGACTTAGTTATATGTTCTTATATTTTTCTTAATATTTATCACACAATAAAGACATAAGGCAACAGTAAATCTGAGTTCAACCATTACTTTTGACAGCATTCGTTTGTATTGTATACCATAATTAAAAATATAAAGGCTTTCCATTCTCTCTTTGGAGCTTGTTTATCTTAGAGCTACTGCATATATTTAATGCTCCAGAGAGGGCATTATGTTTATATATTTTGTTATCTCTGATCTGTAATTGTATAAAGTAACATCAGTTTTTAATTAGTAGCAACCGCCATGGTAGTCTGGGATCTAGAGCCTAAATGCTTAATATTAGCTTTTGCACATGTGCACTTAAGAAAACTTAGCCTCTTTTCAACAACAATAGAAGTACATCTGAATTACTTTGTTTGATTGAAAGTTCAAATAAATCCCCAAACTTTTATGTGCAGTAATTCTGAGATGTGGAAAATAGCTTACTGTTTAGCATTCAGTAGCATTTAAAATATCATAACCCAAATGTATGTTGCAGTGATAAAAAAAACCTAAAAATATCTGTCTGAGCACAGCTCTAAATGTCAGCCATTTGGGGGGTGATATGTCCCCAGTAAAAGGATATTTCTCCCCTGAGATTTTCTTGTTTGCACAAAGCTGTGTCAGAGACTGTTCTTGGCTGAGGACACTGGACAGCTGGATGGGAACATTTTCTAATACTGGTCAGTCCCCCACTAAGTTTGACAATTGGGGTCACTGTAGAGCAATACAACTTTTTTGTTCTAGGTATTATGAACTCATTTTCCACCTTATTACTTCACTCAGCCTCTCTGATATTCCTTTGGGGGCTCGCTTCTCTTACCTGTTACCATATTTTCTACAAATAATCATCAATGTAGTTTGATTGCTGTACTGCAGGAAACTAAGGGTGATTTCAGACGTGACGAGATCACGCTGAACCACAGTGAACCACGGTGAACCCCGCGGCGGGGCCAAGGCACCCTGAACGTCTGTTCGGCGGCCGCCAGATGTTCACCACGCTGAACACCCGCGCGGAGCCAATTTCAACCACACTTCCGGGGCTAGTCAAACCAATTCCCGTGGACGCGTGGTGAACGATATCCCCACCCGTGATCAACCAAAAGTCACGTCTGGACGCCAGCCGCCGCCCGGGATCAAAGGAAATCATCCCCAGGCGTGGGCAATGAGCGCAACGTCGCTGCCAGGCAACCGGCATCAACACACTCACTGGAGGGAGATTTAAAGGGGAAAAAGCGGCTGGTGAACGTGG